>BPLQ01009277.1:0-315000 GCA_021605075.1 Caerostris darwini
TCTTCAAGTTACACCCGCCCCTGGGTAATGCAAAGTGAGTAACGTCTGTGCAGCGCTTGCCTTAAGGCATCCAAGAACAAGCTGTCTAATTGTTTGCCAGCTGCATTAGGAAAAAAAATCACATGGAAACAACACACACGGCTTCTTCATCTTATTCTTTCGTTTAATCCCAACTTCTAGCAACATTTTTCTTACATTAAAAAGAAATCTTAGGAATAGGGTGTCGTTCATGGTATCTCATCAAAATTTTAAACTCCACCATTCGTATCATTCTGGAATATGAATCTCCAATTTTTATTTTCTCTTGTTCCAGCAAACTCCAAATTCTCACAACTGTGTACAATATTGCTTTACGGTTTGCAATAGGTCTTCCGAAATGGACTCCTATTCCAATGTTATACAAAGAAACCGGCCAAGTCCCACTCTTCCATAGACAGTTTATGTTAGCAGAACGTTTTTTCTAAAGCATGTTTCTTTCGATACATCCTGCCCCCACTCTCAATAGATCGGATTAGAGAATTATTTTCCCCGTTTGAAACAACCAATTTCTCTCCTAACCTTCTTCACTGACCTTTTGAAAAATTTACACATAATCCCTTCCTCTCTAATCTTCACCCCATTGATAAAAATGTTAAAATTTCATTTCATCTAAATTATCTACCCTTCCAAACCAAAAAACTGCCAGATCATTTAATTAAGAATCTTTTTGAATAATATAAAGAGGAGAATTGGAAATATAAAATCATTTTAGCAAAACAGGCATCTAAAACTCTGACCGAGCTTTCAATTTCCTGCATTAATTTTTTTTCTCAAGAAAACTCATCTGGGACAATCTCTAATTACAACAGTATTTTTACAGGTGAAACTCACGCACTGATTTTAGCACTCTCACCATATGTACTCGAATCATACCATTACATTATTTTATCAGATAGTCTCTGCCCTTCGAGCTGTCCAAAAGTGTAATTTTAAATCCACACGAGTTATCAAACATCTTGGAAATCATGTCAAACAAAACTTGAACTCAATTTTATCATTGCAATTCATCTGGACTCCAGATCATGTTGGCATAAATGAAAACGAGCAAGTAGATATACTTAGCAAAATCCGCGTCAGACACAATGATTTTAAATTGGATATCACCAGAAGACATCATATATCATAAAAAAGCTACAACATTTAAAAACTCAGGTGAACAATGGAACAAAGAAAAATACGCGTGGGATCTGATTTATTTAAATAGTATCAAATCAACTCATCATCTCTTATTTATCAATAGAAAAGAAGTATTAATTTCAAGATTTCGCACCAAAACCTATCCATCTAAAGTTAGACTTAGATTTGGATTAACATCTTCTCCACTATGCTCAAGATGCAATAAATCTGAAACAAAGGAATGTACTTTATTCCGCTGCACTAAATATGATGTACAAAAAGAAAAGCTCAAGTAGGCTTTTGGATGCAAAGTCCTATCCTTGATTATTTGATATGAGCGACGAACCTTATTACACACTACATCAAGACTAATTTCCTACGAAAAATTATCTTTTTATTTTATTTTTTAATTTTGTGTATGTGTGGGCATGTCTTAATCTTTTTGTATTGTTTAGTGATAGAAGTTCTGCATAAAACCACATTTTGATACTTCTTTAATACTTTTGCAATCAGTCAAAACCTGCTGATTATCTGAAGATCTTTTTTATTTGTATTATCTTTTCTTATTTCTTCTTAAGAGCATTTGGATTAATTGAGATAAAGCAGCAAATGCTAGCATAAATCTCAAAGCAAAGTCAGTTTAATATTTTTATTATTTTGAATAATTCATTGCAATTTTTATTTATCTAGTATATGTCTGCAACAACGCACCTGTTTACTTACAAAAAAAGAAAGTAAATAAAAGATCGATGGTAAACGATACCATTTAAAGAATATCGATATATATTTATGACCAATCAGCTCTCTGGAAATTGCAAAACTGTTCATAGCACGTGTAATTTCATAATAAGTTGATTTAAACAAAATATTGCGCTTCTTATTAGCAACAGAGTGATTATAAATGAAAATCATTACCTTTTCTAATTATAATCTAATTTGAAGAACCGAATGAAAATTTGGACGTTGGTGGATGTTATTTGTTTAGTTTTATAAAAACCTTTTGGATTTTTTAAATTTAAAATGTCTGTGTGGAAAAAGTATCCTGTCAAATATATTGCCATAGCTTCTGCAGTGGGTTTCTTTGCTTATAAATTTGTGATTTCAAAATACTACAATGTTGGATATGCAAAATATATTGTCATTGAAAGTATTGAAGACTGGAACATGCATGAAACTGAGATAATAAAAATGTTTAACAAATATAAAGTTATTGGTTTGGATTGCGAATGGGTTACAATTGATGATGAAAGAAAACCAGTGTCTTTGTTGCAACTAGCTAATGATTCAGGTTTCTGTGTTTTAGTTCGATTATCTTGTTTACCAGTTTGGTTAATGCCACCTGCATTGAATAATTTATTATTTGATGAAACAATTCTTAAAGTCGGTGTAGGTGTATCTGAAGATACTAATAAATTATTTAATGATTATTGCCTAGAAGTGCATGGATTTGTGGATCTACGATATTTAGTCAAAGATATAAAAGAAATCCAAGGAAAAAGTATGAGTTTAAAAAGCCTTGGAAGGGAACTTTTAGGTATTGATTTAAATAAAAGCAAAGAATTACGATGCAGCGACTGGGATGCTTCTCATTTATCAAATGAACAGATTCAATATGCTGCCGATGATGCTATAATTGCAGCAAAGATATTTACTGAGATACAGAAACGAAACACTAACTTCATTTTAGGAAATAAAACAAAATTTTTGAAAGAAATAATACCTTACATTGATGTACCTTTTAAGCAAGTATTTATAAACAGTAGCAAAAAGTCTGATGGATTGCCAACATTAAAGAAGCCATATAAAACTCGATATAGCAAACCTCGACAGAGACCAATGTATGATAATTGCCAACTTGTTGCTCCAGATGGTGAATTATTGTGCAGTTGTGATAAAGGAAAAGCAGAATGGTATATTTATAAAGGTTTAGGAGAAAAAATTTCTGATGACCCATTTACAGTTCGTTTAAATTTTGAACCCTCTGGTCGTCCAACATTGGATAATGTATTTTATACTAAAGAAAAATCAAATCAATGTGTAGTGTGTGGAAAAACTGAAAATTTCCATCGTAAGCTTGTTGTGCCATCTGAATATAGAAAGTATTTTCCAAATCTTATGAAGAAAAATTTATCCCATGATGTACTATTATTATGTGTACACTGCCATAAGAAGAGTAATATGTTAGATCAACTGATGAGACAAAAATTAGCCAAAATGTGTGATGCACCTTTAGGTTGCAAGAAAAATGTCAAGTATAAATTTAATCCAGAATTAGCCAGAGTTAAATCTGCAGCAACAGCTTTAAAGACCAATGGTAATAAAATACCCGAGTGGCGTCAACAAGAACTAAAAAAAGTGATATCTGATTATTATGAAGTTCCTTTAGTTACTGATGAAATTTTAGACGAAGCATTGAATATTGAGGTGAGTGCAATAAATAACTCTTTTATATCACATGGGTTAAAAGTTTATCAATACTTTTGTGAAAATGATGGCCTGATTCAGTTTGAAAAAATGTGGAGACAACATTTTCTTGACACAATGAAACCACAGTTCCTACCTGCAATGTGGTCCGTTGAACATAATCATAAAAGATTAGCAATTCAAGTTATTAATCATGAGAGAGAAGTGGATTTTGAAGAATCCATTCTTGGTCTTACACCTGAACTTGTTGATGAAATTAAAGAGCTTAAATAATGAATATAATGACTTTTTTAGAAATTAATTTTGTACAATGTGTTGTAATTTTATACAATCTATTAATTTATTCAACTGATTAATAAATCAGGAATTTTTTGTAATTCTTCTATTTCTTTTTTCTGTAATTTTTTTTTATTATTCTGTACATTTTTTTTGTTATGTTTAAGTTGACTTATAATTTGACCAATTTGATTTCACATTCAAAGCAATCGCTTTCTTAAGTTTCATCCTTTTTCATTGTTATGTTTCTAAATTTTTATTTTACATTGCCCTATGATGAAAATGTGATTTTAATTTGTTGATGATAAAAAATGAATAAATATGGATTGTTTGAAAAAATAATTCAATTCAAAATACATTTTAAATTAAGAATTATATTTGTGAGCTTATTTTAATATTTAAGGTTAATGTCTCCTGATTTAATTAAGATTTAAAACATTTATTTTTAATACTTATAAAAGTATATAAGTTGTTTCATTATGTTGGAAAAACAAGCAAGATTATGTGGACTTAGTGAAGTTACCTAATCCAATTGCTCTTATTTTTCATTTTTCCGAAAGTGATAAATATATTTGTTTTGTTTTTGATATTGACCTTCAAATTAAGTGAATTATTTATTATTTTTTAACTTTTCTGTATCTTTAAAAAAAATTTTTTTTTCTTCAAATCTTTGAGTTTCATGTAGAAAAAAAAATGGCTTCTATTTAACATTTTTAGTTTCCTTCATTATAATGTGGAGAGTACCACGTCCGACACTTCACATATGGATTGTTCCTCAGGAGAGCATCTGAACTTTTAATTCCAAAGAAACATTTTAGAGGATTTACATATCGCTGCCCAACACGGAGCATAATCCTTTATTATATTCAAGGTTCCAGAAAGAACAATTCCTAAAACTCATCCCAAGACTCCGAAAAAACAAATTAAGCCTTCAAAGTAATGACTTAAACATGTGAGCAATATGCGCATCTCCCATTCAAAGGAAATTCAAATCCTGACGGTGCCATGGATGTTTGTAGTGGTTCGGAATTCACTTTAAACTGTAGGTCCCAGTCTGTTTAGCCCTCGTGTGCACAAGATGACTGTAGAGTGACTAACCAAACCAATCAAGGAAAATTCCTAATATCAACATCATTTCCAAACAACCAACGAATTGACTTAAGGCACTTATTGGTCTTTCAGTAATTGCATCTATTTATCTTGAAAAAATTACCTCTTTCTTTTTTCATGATATTCCATTAGACATTAAATTGAAAGATTTAGCCAATGAATTTGAAGAAAATAGCTTTGTTTCTGAACTTCAGTGGTTTCTCAGTAACAAAAACTCCATGTTATCCTCTCCAGTTTTAGTAACTATTCTCGGCACTATCATGCCAGAATATGCTAAATTGTGACTAACCAACTCATGCAAACATTCTGTTGTGTGTAAACAATGCAGCAGTCCTAACAATCTCTTGGCTTCTATATCACAGTTTCTTAAATATGTTTAGTGTGGTGAGGACCATAAAGAAGCTGATTTAAAATGCTCCAAGAGAAAGGCAGATAAAAAATTTATTTATTTATCGAAGTATGCATATCTTATCACACAAAAAAAGAAGAAACATATTCATCCTAATTCCAACCTTGTATCCATTAAGCTTTTTTGGATTCATCCATAAAGACGAAATATTTCACCACTTCATCATCTACATTGAAAATACAAAAACTGATTGTAAAGATTTACGATTCTCAGGCTGCCTCTTTCCAGGAATCTCTTAAACTATTATCTGCAAATTTCATCACAATACTCAATTCCCTCGGACAATCTGAAAAAACTTTCCTATCATTCAACTGCAACACAAATTTCCAATATCAAAAATAAAAAGAAATTTAAAACAAAATAATCAAGATCCGATTTTTACAAGAATTAAACAATTCAATCTCACATCATGTGGAACAAAGCTTTTACATAATATTCTTTCTTTTCATCAAATACATACTGAACAATAACATGAATACCTAATAAACTTTTATGGCTCTCTATTTTAGACAAGTTTTCTATTTTTTTCGTACTAAGGAAAATACTTGCAGGATCCGATTAATTTAAGTAGTATTAAACCAACTCATCATCTGTTAAATATCAATAAAAAAGTTGTACTTTCACAATTCTGTACCAAGACTTATCTTTCTAAAGTTAGATTCAATAGATTTGGATTAACATCTTCTCTGCTATGCTTAGGTTGCAATAAACTAGAAACAGAGGAGCCTTTGTTATGCACTAAATATGATGTACAAAGAGAAAAGTTGAAGCAGGCTTTTGGATACAAAGTCCTTTCCTATTCCTGGTTATTTGATATGAGCGACACACCTTATTGCAAAACCATATCAATAATTAATTTCTTATGAAAAATTACAAAGTTTTTATGTGTGTATGTTAACTTTCTTGGTATTATTTGGCGACAGAAGTTCTATGCAACACCACATTTGCTGCTTCTTTTTTTTTAAATACTTTTGAAAACAGACAAATCATACTCTCTGAGGATCTTTTAATATGTAATATCTTTTCTTATTTAATTTCTTCTGATTTCTTTTTAAAAGCAATTGGATAAAATGAGATAAAGCAGTTAATGCAAGCATAAATCTTAAAGTCAAGTTTCATTATGTTTATAATATAATAAATGTCATTATATCAATAATTCTACATATTTTAATTTCTCTAAATTAAAAATAACCTTCAGTTACAAAATTTATTATTTTTATTTACAATGTTAATTTATCTATTTAAATTGACCTTTTTATCAATCTGAAATCATGTTAAAAAAAAGAACCAATATTAGGATGCAATGTCTTATATTTAAAATTAAAATAACTTAAGTTTTACAGTAAAATTTATCAAACATAATTAGGATTTCAAAATATTTTAAATATATGATCAGCTTTAGGTATATTATCTGTAAAACCAGGCACACGCCCAAAGTCGACTAGCAAGCTTGAACTCCTCTCCAAGCCTTTGAATGAAATGTGTACACATATTCAAACTTATGGTCACTTTCCTTTTTAGCCTTTGTTAAATAAATAATGAATGAAACAATGTTTTTCTTATCAATGTCAATTTTTTATCACTACTGAATTTGTTGATTGTGCCAGCGTTTTTCCTGGTTTAGTTTTATTATATATTCATTGAAATATTGAAGCTGACATAAATGATGTAATTGGTAAGCTGGCAAAAGATTAAATTTTTATTTATAATTTGTTTAATTTTTGCTATACTTCTTTGTTTTAATATTCTCAAATTAGTTCAATATAAACATTATTGGTGAAATAATTAATATATGCGATTTCAACTTCAAGTACCTTTTTATTACTTATAGTCTAATATGACCTATTGAGCTTATATAAATGGTTAAACTTTATTTTGTTGAATAAAATTATGAGTGTGCACCTATTAAAAATTGATTATTAGATTAATTGAAGTTTTCATATGAACAGAAATAATAATAAAATTTTTTTTATAAAAATAGCAATAAAATTAAATGATTGATCAAATTTGACGATTAGCTTCAAAATATATTCTGTAAGGAATTAATAAATAATAAAATCATTACAATAAAAATTATTCTAAATACTATGGTGTACTCGTAATATCTACCAATTAAAAGTTTATTTATAATTAAATATTTTTAAAATATAACAGTGCTAAGGATGTATGTGTCACAAAATTGTTATACAATGTATTTAAATATAATAACTAAAGATAACCAACTATTATGAGCTTCTCGAATTAAGAACTATTAGCTCTAGCTTCATATTTTAATTGATTAAAAGTAGATCTCTTTAAAGCTACTGATACAAGTGAAAGAGAAATACTTTAAATAATCAGAAATGGCATTGTTTGATAAATTGAATAGAACTCTTTTATTACAGCTGAAGTACATTTAGATAACACATATTAAGACAAAAGCTATGAATAGAAATGATATCTTTTAAAAACAATGGGTTTAAATGTATGATCAGCTTTAAGATTATCTATATTTCCTGCTGTTCTTAATATCAATGATTAGATTAATGGGTTTTATGATAGTTATGATATATTATTATTAACTACACGTGTAACAATAAAATGGCTAATATATTACAAAAATTTAATTCTGTATTTTTTTTTCTTTAAGATTATTTGCATCAATAGAAATAAAATAATTCTACAAAATATTATCTTAATAAAGAGAGAATCTTAAGATTTGTATATTTTTTTACTTAAAAATGTTTTTGAAAAATTACAAAAATTAATTGATAGATTATTAAAGATATTGATAGATTATATAAAGATAATGTTGAAATTCTAAAAATAAACAAAACAAAAACAAAAAAAATTTTTTTTTTTTTTTTTTTTTTTTTTGTTAATTATATTTAAACAGATTATTTCACTATTTTTGAATTTACAATCTAAAATGCTAGCCAGTGGATTTCAATTATAATCATAATTATAAATTGATGACATAGATACATATAAACTATAAATTAAATGTAATGTAATGCATGTCCTAAAAACTGAATTATTTTCAAGTAAATATAAATGTTTAATTACATATATTCTATGCCATTCAGTATTTAAATCATATGTTTCTAAAATTTCTTAAGTTGTATTGGTATTTTTTAAATAGAATGCCATTTATTTTCAATTTCTCTAAAATAGTTTTCTTCTAAAATCTCTTTCTTTCTCTTCTCTTAAAGTAGTGAATGTTTCACAATCACTACTTTAAATGCATATACTAAATACATGTATCACTACTCTGAAAATTTCATGTAACCATTCCAAAAATTAGTTTCTTCTTCTATTAAAATAAATATTTTTAAAAATAGATGTATAATTTGATAATAATTTTTGAATAAAATACTTAAAAAATTTATTGAAAATGTTTATTACATAGTTTTTTTCTTTTTAAGAGGTGGTTCTTGAGATAAAGGTTCAACACTAAATCCTGGTATCTATAAATAAAAATAATTATGACTCATTAGTATCATTAAATAAAAAGTATCCTATATCTTGGATAATATAATGTTATTAAAATTACTTACAAAAGGTTTAACAAGTTTTAAAGTTGTTTTCTGGTGTTGAACATTTGTTTTATCAATATGGAGTTGAACAATCACTGGGTCAAACTGTCGAAGGATAATTCCATGTGCAGACTGTGTTGGTCCCTGTGTATAAAATAAAATATAAATTTTTTTCATCATAAAATAATTTACTGTATTTTGATCATCCTCCTCCTTTTTTTTTTTTTTTTTTTTTTTTTTTTTAAATATTGCCTTTCAATAAAAAGAATACTTCTTGTTTCAAGACTTTTGGATATAGAGATTTTTCCCAACTGTTTTGCTCAGGATTATAAGGTAAGTATTTTTTCTAGTAATTTTTTGTTAATAATATTTCAAGACACTAATCAAGACCTTTGGCAATCTTTAAGATTTTGTCATGTTAGCATTTGTTACATATAATATTCCTTTTTAAAAATTTTTTTTTTATAAAATTTATTTCATATTCACACTTTTTTTCTGTATTTCATTTGCTTATAATTCACATCTTGTAAGCATTATAGAATACGTTATGAAACACAAGTTGACTATTTTGTGCTTCAAATTTGAAATCAATATATATTTTTTACATTTTAAAAATAATTATGTTTATAAGAATTGCTTGAAAAAATAAAATATAATATAAATTTATATTAAAAACATTTAAAAATAATAATCAAAATCCAATTACCTTTTCATCATAAGTAAAAATAACATTGTCATTCTCCTTATTAGAATTCAGATAAAGAGTACACTCTAAACCAAAACGAGGTAGAAGTACTTGTAAAGCATTTTCTCGAATAAACAAAATGTACCCTTCTTCTTCCACTGTTTTGTCTTTGAAAAATATCTATTGGAAAATATACATTAGTTAAATTTCATCATCAAAATAACACCTTGTCTTTTGACATATTTGGTATATAACATAAAAATATTTACATGAGTATAAAGATTTACTGATGATCTTCCACAATATTGAGCTTGTTTGTGACGGTAATTTAAATTGTTACAAAGGTCCTGCAAAAATAAAAATATTTATAATAAATTTAGAAATATGTTATTATTTATTTGTAACAACTGTTAAAACTACGAACCTGTGTTTTATTTTTGTCTACAAGAGATGGATATGTTACATCAGCTCCAATAGCAACAGCTAACAATCTATGTACTATAACATCAGAGTATCTAAATAATTATAACACATATTATTTAATATTGCAAATATAGGTTTAAAGTTTTGTTTAGATTAAATATGTAACTAAAATTATACATAAAAAATGCTTTTTATTAAATAGTAGGGAAAATAATATTCACTTAAATAATTATAAGATGGAGTTTAATCAATTCTATCACAAAAACAAAAAGTTAACCTTTCAAAAATTTTACCATAGTTAATTTAATAATCAATGCATATCAATTCTTTGTTGTCAGACAAAAATTTTTTTAATTAATATTCCAAAATTTCTAATGCATTATATAATATTCATAATTTTATAATAATAAATTTCTTTCCCTAATTAATTATTATAATTTTTTTTATAGAGAAATGTATTTTAAACAATGTAAAAATAAAACAACCATTTCTTTAAAAACATTTAAGATATTTCAGTTATGAAATTAGTAAATTAGAAATTATTATTAATAATATGGGGCTTGATGGCCAAGTGACTAACTCTCGGTACCACAGGTTTCGGGTTAGAGCCCCGGTAGTGGCAAAGATTTTTGTAGTGATTTGGAATCCACTTTTAACCATAGGTCCCAATCTCATTAGCCCTCATGAACAAGAATAACTGTAGATTGAAAAACTGGTAGAACGTAAAAATCTGTCAGTAAATACCAGACAAATCTCTACAAGCGTCAGGTTGGGCCTGGTTGGTGGAGGCTGACAGAGACAACCTTGGCTAGGAATTAGCTGTAGTGCTTGCAAAGAACAGTAATATTTGCAAACTTTTATTTAAATTAATAACTAGTAAGAATCCCAATGAAATATAGCTAGTGAGTATTAATTACCTTCTTATAGGTGATGTGAAATGAGTATATATTGGGACAGCTAAACCATAATGGAAATATTCAGATACAGGCAAGACTCCACTACTGAAATACAATGCTTGTGCCATGCAACGAGTAGCTACCATTCGAAGCATTGTATTAAAATAAGGATTTTCAGTTACAGTTGCTGCATCCAGTGATTCAGCTAAAGCTTTTCCTGTACCAACATCCATTGAAAATCCCTAAAAAAAAAAATTTTTTTTTTTAATGTTAGAAAAATTCTGAAATGTTCCAAATAAAATTCAAATGACATCAAAAATTATGGGACAATTATTTTTATATTATTTATATACATATTTATAATTTAAATATAATGTATGGTCATTTGTTATTAAATAAATTATTTAAAAAAAATTTAACAAAGCAATTGAGAAAAAAAAAATTTTTTTTTCATGATAAACTGATCATTTAATATCATTATTTGTAACAAATGTGATATATAAAAAGTTTCTTGAAAGTACTGAATGTTTTATCAAATATTAATGTGATTGTTAATTAGCCAGTTAATTACAAAATAATTTATTAAAAATGTAAAGTTAATAAGTATAGTAGTATTATAAATTATTAAATGTAAAAATCTGAGACATTTTTGAAGATAAATTAGGATCAATTAGCAATCAATTAACTTACTTTAGTAAGACCAGCTTTGATGAGAGGCTCAAAATTAGATAAAGCAGGAGCAGGATGTCTTCTCAAAAGAGCACACTCAGGAAATTCTTCATGAATTCTTTTAGCTACTGAAATATTAGCTAACAACATAAATTCTTCAACCATTGAATTTGTTTCTCTATAGTTGAAAATGAAGAATAAAAAATGTTATAAAAATACAAATATTATAAACAAATTCGTCAGTATTATATAATCTGATTTTCATATATAATAAAATACTTTTTATACTAAGTAATAAAATATTAATTAATTAAATTGTACTTTAGCTAATAGTATTTATGTTAAAGTTCAATTAATCATAGCCAAAAAAATAAAATAAAATTGAAAACATTGATTTTTAAAAATTGAATTATCATTATCAAAAAATTAATACCATCATGAAGAAAAATAAAACAATAATGTATTTCAAAATGCCATAATAGAAAGAAATATACTACATAATTTAAAATTTCAGACATCAATTTTTTTTTTTTAAATTATAATCTTTTTACTTTAATTCTTTCTTTTCTACATCAATAGGATCATGTGTTTCATTATCCATAGCAAATCGAACTTCAGAAGATGCAAGGGAAAGTGCTCTATAATAAAATAATATAAAAGAAACATGTAAATCTCCATTTAAATAATTAAAAAAGAAGAAAAATCCAATAACAATTTTATAATTAAAATCAAAGAAATAAATGAATAATACAAAAATGACATAAATAATAAATATTTTGATCTAGCAAAATCATGCAAATAACTTATACAAACCCATTATCTATTCTTTGCTTTTTTAGAATTTTGGCAAGACTATTTAATAGTCTTAAACTCACAGTTATGTCATCATTTAGAGATATGTCATCTATTCGCATTTGAGCTTCAGCATACGTAAGGGCAGCCTACAATATATATATAATAAAGTCCTCATACATTAATGCACATGAAAAAAAAATATATAAATTTTTTAATCAATTTGTTACAATAGCCTAGTAGTTTATATATTATTATTAATAATAAAAATACATATAAAATTTATAATATTAAATCTGTAATTGATGAATCTAAACTAATGTGCTTTAAATAAATTCAGAAAGACTATATAACCTTATGAATTGCTTTAAAAAGCATTTTATTAAATAAAAATCTAAGTTAATAATCCAAGTTGCAATTAAAATAGACATTTATTTTTATACACAAAAATAAGTTTAATTCATGAAAACAATATTTATTCATATTTAATAATTTTCTATTACTTACCTTTGATTTTATTATAGATTTAAAAAAGGATGATCTAAGAATTTTAGCATCAGATGTCATTTCCCAGATAACAGAAAATGCAAATCTGTAAAATGTTATAACAAAGATTCCCTTGATTAATAAAATATAGAAATTTAATATTTTACATAATTTTAATTTAAAAAAATTAATAATCTGCATCAAAAGCATTTCTTACAAAAAATTGCTAATTTATTTATTTAATATGCAAATTTATAAACAAATTGTATTGGATTATATATAAAATTAAAATATTTCTTTAGGAAATTTCATTGTATTACATTATTTTTTAAAAACATTGGCAAAACTCATTAAATTAATTTTAAAAAATTCAAATAAACCAATTTTACAAGCAAAGATCCTTCAAATTATTTATTTTAGAACATTATAATTTTCTTAAATTAATTTTTAGTTAGTTAAAATAAAATAGTTATTTTGAATAATCTTATATGACTTTGAAATAATTATAATATTTAATGATTGAATAAAAAATTACAAAAATATATACAAATTTCTTGATTTTAAAAGTAAGTTGTAATTATTTAAAAGCACTTTAATTATTAAGTATGAGTTAATAAAAAATATGCAAGATCATAATGAATTTATTGATAATTATTTATATATTATATTATATTGTAGTACAAATTTTTTTTTACTAATTCTGTTGTTTCTAAAATACAGTAAAAAACATATAACAGTATTTAAAATGTTTGTTTGTGATTAAGTCTTATATCAGGCAAAATAATGACTACTACATGTATGCAGCAATATGTAAGATAAATTAATTGGAGACATTAATTTTTATGTTAGAAGGCTAAACAGTGAAATAAGGCATTGCAAACCTCAAAGAATTGAATTCAATTCTTCTAACTACAGTTCAAAATTGATAAGTTAAATTGTATTATTATATGATGGCTTATGTTGTATGATTCATAATAGAGTATAAATTATTAAGTATGTTCTTAAATGATACCATAAAAATGTTATCGCCTACCTCTCTTCATTTCCTCTCAGGGAGCATAAATTAGAACTAAGAAGTTCAGGTACCATGTCTATTCTCTAAAAATAGAGATGAAAATGTAAATAATTTAAAATAATGAAATTTTAAGTATATATAATTTTTTTTTATTAAAAGCATGAGATTGAGAAACATTAAGATGAAGATTATATTTTGAACAAATTTATACATATTTTGCTAAACATTAGCAATTTCAAAAATTCTTAAATACAATGAGGTAAAAAACAGTTATTTAAAATATTTTTTCTTTTCAACTGTAATTTATTTAATTGAATTATATACACAAAAAGACATTTATTAAAAGTAAATTTATTTTCTTTCAGTAATAATAAATAATAGAGTAGAATGTTAAAAAGAAAAGTTTAAGAATTTTTTAAATTCAAACTTACTTTATCAACTAAGTATACTGTAGTGCCTCGCATTGCAGCTTCTGCATCAATAGCAGTACCAGGTCTGATGAAATGAGACACATCAGCGATATGTACTCCAACCTATATCAATTATGCAATATTTCAAATTAATATCATTTTAAAAACATATTTGTATTCTAAATACAGAATTTTACCATTCTTCTTCGATTACGATGATGACTCAGATTTTGGTGTAATAGAAGATGGCTTCTTAAATTTTTTCCCATTAAGTATTATCTCCTTTGAATTTTGTTTATTTTTAATTCTGTTTGTAAAATGTTTTGTTTTAGCAATGGAATGGGTTTTTTGAGTACCGACAATTGTAGAAGTAACAGATGCATGTAGATGGAGTAGATAACAAATTAACATAGCAGAGTCATTTTTTTTTTAGGCTTTGAATTGGAATGTGACTTAAGTTTTTGAAATGGTAAGCAAATTATTTTAGTTATACAATTATCAGTTATTATGGAAATGGAACACTATGTCAAACTTCTTGATTATATCAAAGTTGATATGCCAGCTTTCTTGCTTCAAAATAAAGTATTTTTTATTTTAATTTCCTGTATTTTCTTTTTCAACAGCCACTGAGGGCAGATTTTAGAGTTGGATAGATGTAGTTGCTCAAAATTAAAACATTTTGTCAAACTCAATTTTTACATTCAACGTATGCATAACTTGGAGCAGACAGTTAGAGCATGCAAATTTACCTCAACAGACCTGATTTGTTGATAATCGAAGTACTTTATAGGTTGATAATTATAATACTTTAGTTTTTTGATAATGAAACACTTTGTAAGGTTAATAACATAGAGTAACACAGAGGCCAATAGATATTTCCCCCATAAACATTAGAACTGGATAACATGAAAATTTTTTAAATCAAATGTTTTGCAGGAATGATTTCTAAACCTTTTTTTATTGTAATTCTGTGAATTGAATTAAAACCTTGATAATTTAATTCGTGAGTTATTTATGATTTGGTAGCAAACATAAAATCAGACGTTGCATTTTTTTTTTTTTTTTTTTTAGTTAAGAAATGATTAAATGACAAATAGAGTTAAAGTTCCAGATCCCACCATGAGAAGAGAAAATTTATTCTTGTTTTAGTGCTGATAAGGAGCTATATGGTCAGAGATAGATAACCTCCACCTTTAGTAAGATATCTAGGAAGGGACTTATTGTTTAAATTCTAAGCTGTTTCTTCCCTAAAAAAGGTGATTACAATAAGATGATTAATATATGGACATACAGGCCATTTATGATTTGCCAAAGCTGCGTGTTGTGCAAGATTAAAGGATTCAATCAAGTTTAAGTTCAATTAGGATCCCCTTTTCCTGTAATATGGGTCACCACTCAAGACACACTATCTGGATCAGAATACCAATATTTTTAATAAACTTTGAACTAAATCATAATAAACCAAATGACAAAAAAATACATATCTACCCAAATAGCAAACTAATTCAGTAAAGAAAACCATGAACAATTTAAAAAACATTTAAAGATAACAATCTATTGCCAAAATGATGTTTGAAACAAAAATAAAGAGACAAAAGAATGAGGGCAAAGAACACTGGAGTGCCTTGGGTGTGCATATCCTTTCACATCAAATGATGAATATTCTCGAGAGGTTTTATGAGGCCTTACTGTAATAACAGATATAAATATCATAAAATTAATTAATTATTAAAATTTAAGATTCATAATCAGTTTTTATATTATTTTTCTAGAATGAAATTTATGTAATAAATTCATCTTGGAAAAATGATAAAAAAATATTTAAATAAACTATTTCTGAAATGATTTTTTGTGAAACAAAGAAATTTAAAAAAAAAAAATCTAGTACTTCAAAATTGCCATTTTCCAGCTTTCTACAATGTAAAGCATCATCAATGTCTGTGCAACCAGGAGGATCTACACTGCATATAGCAATATCTCTTATATCTCTTCTTACAGCTAAATCCTATGAACATGAAAAAAAAAAATATATATTTGAAAAGGAAAAAAATATTTTTAAATAAAAATAAGCCATACATTTTCTAAGTTTTACAATAATATATTTAATAAAATGCTGTTATTTTTATATGATTGATGAATTATTCAGCAGCTTTTTATTTTATTAGCAGGAAAGTAATAATACAAAAAATGCTCTTTCTCACTTTATCAGTGATAATCCAAGGTAATTCTGGAAGACAATCAAGAACTGCTTTGGAAAATGGTAGATGAGGAATATCATGTTCTAAGAGTAAAACTTGGTTTTCAGTTTCCTTTTCTCCAACTTCACCAAGACATTTTACAAAATGGCCCTGTAAAAATGTATTACATTAAATATCTAATAAAGGAATTTTAATAATTTGTACTAAAATTTTTTTTAAAAATCTATTTATTGATTTAAATACTGCAGCATATATGAATGAACAACATTCTTTTTAATATGATGCATTCCTTCCACATGTACAACTTAAAATCAATATTTGTTATATTGAAAATTAAAAAAGTAAAATATTATACCGGTTTATCAATTATAAATCCTGAAAGTATATTAAAGAAATGAATTTGGATAGATAGTACTTTGAATTCTTTCAATCAAAAGAAATCTTTATTGCTTATATAAGATATCAGAATTTCTACTCTAATCCATTACAAAAGAATAATGTTGTACACACATAGATGCAAACTTCAAATGAGACTTATCAGTAGTTGGTTGTGTTGGAGTGTGTGTGGATAATGAAACCGGTTAAATTTAGTGATAATTTAAGACAATGCCACCAATACATGCAATACAACAATTTATTAGGATAAGATACAAGAAAAAAATATAATTTTTTTAGACACAAAGCTGCAGAGAATTTTTAAAATGAAAACACAGTAAGAGTATGAAATATATGTATATTACAAAAAAAAATTATACACATCAACACCACATTAAATACTATCATTCTATAAGTAAAGGACACAAGAATTATCTTTGATAAGAAAGGAGAAATGTAAAATCGACAATAAATTTATTTGTGCATATAATTATTGAACTAAACTGACTAATCTAACATCAGTGAGAAGTTGCCAAATCGAAAAACGTTTTATTCCATCCCAATGTTTCGTCTTTGTAAGATGTAGATCTATAATTGTTCCTGTATGCACATATATCATAAACGTGTGTGTTAATATTATCATCTAATAAATTAAAGTAAATGTATGTTGTAGCATTGAGGAAATTAATTTTATAAACTATGATTTGGCTACCAAGGTGAATTAAAAAATTTTGAGTACAGCACAAATACACAAGAAAGTTTTAAATTGCATTCAGATTTTGAAGAGAAAAGGTCAAACTGCTATGTGTCATGCAGATGCTGATGCATAAGGTTATTGTTGTGAATTATTTAATTGATTGTAAACATTCAGTGCTGAGTTTGGTTAGTGTGAATTCAGATTATAATTAGGATCAAATGTATTGCTGAACTTAGAGGTTTCTGCTAAACTTCTGGTGTAGCTAAGTTAGTTAAGATTGTAATTAGGATCAATAAATATGTTGTTAAATTGAACAGCGTGTTGAAGTTTCAATACAGACATTGTTAGAAGGATCAGACAAAATTCTTAAGAATTCACTACTGGTAGCTGTATATAGGTCAGAGTTAATTTTTTTTATGTGTAATTTGCATTGAAATAGAGACTAATTCAATGTTGGTATAGAAAATAACTGAAAATGGTTTAATAATTAATTTTGAAGGACAACTAGTAAATTTAAGTTTAGCCAATGGAATCAATCCAATTAGATAATTGCAAACATGATACTACATGTACAAATTTTATAAAAAAATTTGGGAAAATTTTGCTGTAGCTTCTTAGAAGCCACAACAAAAGAGCATACCTTAACAGAGAACTCTATTTATTTTGAATTCCATGGTATTCAACATGATCTACAGTTCTTGCCCATCATAACATGATATTAGAGAGAGAGAGAGAGAGAAAACAAAAACAGAATGCTTATTGAAATAGTAAAATGTCTCCTAACCAACTGAGGTTTATAGAAAAAAAAAGTATTTTGCAGAAGTGGTGTTTGTTCACAGCAAATTATCTGTAGAACAGAATTCTCACTATAGTTAATATGAAGATACTAAATGAATTATGGAATGACAGAAAACCAGATCTCTTTCAATTAAAAACATTTGGATCTATGGCCTTTGCATACATACATTCATTAAACAAAAAGAGGAAAACTGAGTAACACTGCAACAGAAGGTATACTTGTTGCATACGATGATAGCACAAGAAAAATGTACAAAGTCCTGTTTCCTGATGAAGATATAAATATACAGAATAGTAAATTTAATCAAAAGTAAAGAAATACCAGATACCATTACATTAACTTCTTACAAAGATCACGATAGAAACGCTGTAATAGAAAAAAGAGAAAAAGTAAAGAAATTTGAATATGAACATCAATCTAATGAAACCAGAAGATTAACAAAATTACAATCACCAGAATGGTGTGGCTAACATGCAAACATTTCTGACAGCTATGACCCTAAAAACTGGAGAGAAATTCAGACAATGAAGAAAAATGAGAAGTTTGAAGCCACAAAAGTAGAAATTAAAAGTCTAGAAGAAAATAAGATTTGGGATCTTGTATAATTTCCAAAGAATATAAAAACCATGCAAATGGACATTCAAAGCCAAGAGACATGAGAAAGGCAAGATAAACTGTGATAAAACTTAACTTGTAGTGAAAGTCTTCAGTTAGAAATTTGGTATAGACTATGATGAAACATTTGCTCTAGTAGTAAAACACATTATGATCAGAACGTTCTTCACAAGTTCTTTTTATTATACAATGATATGAATATACATCATATTGATGTAAAAACATTATTCCTTTACAGAAACCTGGAGAAAATAACAATGCTTGCAACCTAAAGAAAGTCCTTTACGGTCTCAAACAAGCTGTAAGAACTGATGAAAGTCTCCTAAATGGTGATTTTAAACAAAGTCAAGCAGATCCTTGTCTCTTAACGATAAGAAACTCTATATACAACAATAGAAAGAATATGATACAAAAGACATTGGAAAAATGAAACATTATTTAGGTATAGAAAAAATGGAAGTTTAGGAATAAGCCAGAAGGAAAACATTGAAGAAATAATCAAGGAGTTTGATCTAATATACTACATAGATAACTAGCATATACACCTATGGATACAAATTATTGTAAAAATGAACTAATTCCAAACAACAACCAATTCAAATAGACTATTGATTGTTGAAGCTTTGTTGTACATTGCACACGTCACAAGGCCTAATATTGCTACCGTAGTGAATCTAATTTGCAGAAGAAATAATAATAAAAAAAAAAAACATTGGGATGCTATAGAAAGTGATCCAATATCTGGAAACAACAAACGATCTACAATTAATGTAAAAAGAAGATCCTATTGTCACAGCATATGGATATGTGGCCAACAGAATCACTAGAAAATCGTTTGGTGAATTCGTGGAGCACAAAGAAACAAAACTGTTTCACTATGTCTTCCACTAAAGCTGAATACATATCAGTAATATTCAATGATTAATACAGTTGATTGAACGACTTAAGATTACCCCAGAAACAGCCACTAACATTAAATGAAGATAACAAGTCCTGTATTAAATTAGCCCAAACTCAAAAGACACATTCAAGAACAAAAGCCATTGATGTTAAATATCATTTCCTGAGAGATTTTTAAGAAAAATGAGCGATAAAGGCAGAATATTTACTAAGTCAAGAAATGATCACAGACATTTACAAAACCCCAATTTGAAATATTCAGATCTTGTTACGGATCATTTTGGATAAAGTCGAGTATTGGGGTATACTAATTCAACATGAGCAAGAAGTTGTCAAATATAAAAACTCTTGTGTCTAATCCTCATATGTCAATGTATAATTGTATCTGTATAGATATATGTTATAATTGTGGGTCTTATATTATCACCAAGTAAATTAAAATAATTGCATATCAACCAGACTCTTTAGTTGACTAAGCTATCAAATAATGAACTTTTTTCTTTCTTTTAGTAGAGAAGCAAAAGGTTAAATATCTGTGCATCACCAAACAAGAAGGATATTCTTTTCTATCTTTTGCAAAAGCTATACCATTTAATTGGCAAAGTTGGAAAAAGTAATAGACAAAAATAACTTAGCATAATAATACAAAAATTCCCCCAGAGAAATTTTTATTTATTTACATACTTCTTTTTGGTAATCAGTGGTTAACTCCTAATTTTTATAATTTACTGTAGTGACTGTGGGTAGTCCATAGTAATTGGCATTTTTACAATTAAGAGAAATTTAAAGAATATATTACAGGTGTTAGTTTATATTTAAGAATCATTTATAGAATCCAAAGAAAACAGTTTAGTTTTCAGAAAAATGAAAACAAAAGAATAACAATTTAAAAGCTTGAGTGTCTTTCAGAAGATTTTTCATTTTTTAAATTTTTATACTAGCTTATAAAGCTTTAAAAGTGCATAAGCCACTTGTAGTAAAACTAATAAAATACATATGACTCAGTCAAGATACATATTTGATATGAACTTTCAAATCAATTAGATAAGTTGATTTGCATTTTAACTTCATTATGCTAACAAATTAAGATATAATGAAGTTTTCAATTCAATACTTACTTGAGGATATCTTGAATCACGAGGCCAACTGTCAATAGAAACTATGATTCTTTGAGAAAGTAATTTTTCACCTTGGCGGGTTTGAATTCTGATTTTTGGTATCCTTCTCTCCGACGGCAGAAATAAAAAGAAGCTTGATTGCTAAACAAAAATTTTAAATTAAACAATTTGCTTTTTATAGCTCTTTAAATTTAGATAATTTTTTTTATATGTTTAAAAAAGTTTTACTTTCCTAATGAAACCAGTTCTCTCTTAAAATAATGTAAATGACATAACATATTTTAACAAATAAAAATTGTTACTTTTTAAATTAGTAGAAATTTAAAAAATGTTTTTGTACAAAATGACACAACAATAATATAATTAAAAACAATAATTTGATCTACACTTGGAGGTAACATTGTTGATTGTGTTATTTGTACTAATAATCCTTCTATAGGAGGAAAAAAAAAATTCTTCACATCTTCCGTTATTCTTCTTTTCATTTATGTTAAATAAATAAAAAAAAAAGCATTTATTAAATATCAAATACAAGAATAATTAATATTATTCAATTATTTATTATTAATTCAATTAATTTTCCAGTTTTCACTTTGTCATTTTTATTTTTTATCAAATTTTACATCATTATGCTACAAATAACGAGCTTGCTTGGCTGCTTTTTATGCTTAGAATAAAAACCCTAAATAAGGGAATGGGAGGGGAGGGGGGGAGGAGAATTATATGTCACATATTGTATTCAATGTTTTTTTCTCATCTGTAATTACTAAAGAGTTCATTCTTAGAGTTTATGCTTGTTGAGTAGTGTTATCATTGTAGATAAGTTATTCTAATAAATGTGCATTATTGAATTTGTTCAAGTTGTATTATAGAGAAATTTCTTTACTATAATATTCAAAATCAAAGTGTTTTCTTTATAAAACCTCCAATACATGTTTAATTTTATCTTTTATTTATATGTAACATAGATATTTTAGAAAAATAGTTTAGCTCGTAAAATAAATTTTTGTATCAAAATTAATATAAATTATGACGTTTGGCAGATAATTTCAATAACATTAACATAACATATATTAACTTCATAGTAATATTCAATCTCACATTATATTTTTATCACTTAACTTAAATCATGCTTTTATTACTATCTATTAAATACATGGATAAAAATATATATTTGAAGAAAATAAATCTCATAAAACCAAAATACAATTTTGGAACTTTTCTTAGTTCTGAGAACTTTGAATTTTGAATGCCCCCAAAATTCCTAAGTAACAATTTTCAAAACGATTGGGACGAAAGCTAATTTTAGGCTAGAAATAAGGGTGTTTTGCTCACTGTGTGGTGACATTGATTAATAAGTATTGAGGTTCATATAACCAATCAATCCCTGGTATGCTTTTAATACATAAGTTATCGAAATTTTTATTTCGATATCTTCACAATTTAATTCACTCTTATTTAAAGCCATTATTAATGCCTTATAAAACTTAGTAAAATTTATTCTAACCGCTGATCACCTTTTCATAAGCTTTCATAATACCAATATGTCAGTGACCTAATTCTATAGAGAATGTGTGGGACATCTATTATGAAGAACACATGAAAATGGATACCTTTATTTATTGATTGTTGAATCTAAAAGTGATTGAGAAAGCATGGTATGAATTGTCCACAGAATTTAAGCAAGATGTAATAATTTTAATGGAAAATTGTATTTTTGAGTGATAAAAAGTGGAAACATTAAGTATTAGCATTTGTACATATGTAGCTACACTTTAAAATTTATTCATACAACACTTCAGTATACATTATTATGAGATACCAAATTTTGTGATTTATTAAAATAAATAATATATATTCTTAATTTTCCAATAAATGATATATTCTATGGGGTTTATCCCATATAATATTAATTTTACACTATATTTTTCATTAATGGCATTTTATGTTTGGTTCTATATTTTTGGGGCAAGCTGTAGAAAGTGACAATAACACTAGAATGGATTTAACAACATACTCCCCTGATTCAAATATCATAAAAACATGCGAGGAAGACACCTTTTGGCATAACTACATCTGCTGTATAATATCCAATAATTGAAAAGATGTGCACTGAGGAATGAAAACTCTTATTTAAACAATTGTTGGATAATCTGGCATAAATATGGAGACTGTGCTAAGCAACTATTACAGTTAAAGGACATCTGTCTGTTTTCCCTCTTGGACAGATAAACAGTTGTACCAATCCTATTCTGTCAACAAGGTAAATTTTGCTTTTATTTCATTCTGAAAACATTTTATTAATGTTCGCATTTGTACATTTCCTTCATCCTTCCAGCACAAAATACTGTCCCTTCAATCAGGATTTCATGTCTCCCAGGTGACAAAAATTGTGAAAGATAATACAATGAAATAAACTAATAAATAAAACTTACTCCTTTAATAGATGGAGGTTGAAGCATCCCACAGTATGGCCTCCAATTTCTTTTAATAACACCAACAACAGATCCAGATAAAATTTTAGCAGCTGATTTCTTTTTCAAAAGTTTTTCCTTAATTGGATCAAATAATATGTTTATTTAATTTGCTAAGCTTGTCAATATATAATGTAACACAAAATAAAAATAAAAAATTTAATAAACGATTTTATCATAATTTAATGTCCATCATGAGAACATTTTAATTTGAAATAACGCTGCAATTTTTCAAAGTAAAAAAATTAAAATAATCCATACTTCGTCATCTACTTTATCGTCATCAGGATTTTTCTTTTTGTCTTCTAAAACAAGAGATGATGGACATGTCCATTGATCCTCTGGTAAAATTTGAACAGCAACAATATCCCCATGAACAGATCTATTGAGATTTTTGAGTCCTTGTATGAAAACCTATAAAAATATGTATCTTAATAAAAAAAATGGAATTGTAAGTGATGCAGGTTTTTGAAAACATTCTAATTTATCATCATGCTTTTCTTATGAAAATTCTTGATAAAAAATCTTAAACAAATAGTATCTATGAAAATATTTTTAAAAATTAAAAAATTCTAAACTTTAGGAACAATATTAAAAAGTATTTGACAAACATAAGATTTATTTTTTGTAAAATAATTAACACCATTAATTCAAATCAAAGTAAAATTCTAATATTAATATATTTTATATAAATGTTGAAATTTTATGTTATCTTACATCAAATAAATTAGTAGTGGATAAAAAAAAAAAGAGATATTATTTTTAAAGTGATAAACATAAATCTAGAAAATTATGTATTATGGTTTTAATTTCTATAAAAAAACACAGATAAGATCTTGAAAGTTTATGGTTACAGCACATATATTCTTATATGAAATTAATGATTTCAGATATTTTAATATTATATTGATTAGCAAATAAACATATAGACACACACACATGCACATAAAGGCATTTGGATCACATTTCAATATCTGATAGAACAGGTAGAACAATATCTTTCTATGGAAATATTTTAGAAATTTTGAATAGTTATAAGCAAACAAATAAAGCAAGGATTGCAAATTACAAATTATAGAAAGTGAACACAAATATCTATAGAACTGTTAAACTAATTCTTAAATCTTTTTTCTAACTTTATTACTAGATCATAATAAATAATCATATGTAAAACATTTAAAAAATAATTAATAAGTAATAATTAAATTTAAAGAAAAAAATAACATACTGATTTTGAGTCTGAATCATCTTCTCCTCCGATAAAAACATAACCTTCTAAGTAATTCTCTCTACTAGCTTGAAATTTTCCTTGTACCAAAGTACCAGTTTTTAAACTCTCTTGGATTTTTGAAAGCTTCCAGTATTCTGGGTATAAAACTTTGCTCTTTTTACTCACAAATTCATGCTATAAAGGTTGAAATATAAATTTAAATTAAATACTTTTAATAAGTAGAAAGGAGATAATAATATATTAAAATGCATTTCAAAAACATGTATTTTTTAGCATTCACCTTATAAAACATAATAAACAATTTACTTGACATACATATTTTGTATTCAAGGAATTTAAATATGAAAATAATATTCTGGAATTGCTTTAATAAATAGTATCATTGTTTCTTTTCTAAGGTATATATGTTTCTATAAATTGTATAAATACAAAAAAAAAAAAAAAAAAAAAAAAAAAAAATGTTAAAACCAATAAATTTAATAAAGTTACCTATATAAGACAAATAAACAAGGATTGAACTGTATGAAATCTGCACAAAAATACACAATTTTATAATTCTACAATCTATAATTGTAAACAAGTATTCATTACATGCCGTATATAAGCCAAAAGAGAATGTTTTTTCCTTTAAAAAATTTACCACATATAAGTCAAAATGATACAGAAATTCTGGTAATGTTCATTATTTATGGTATTCTATTATTATTTCTACTGTATGTTTTAATATTTTTCTGTTAACTAAAATTAGATTTTTCATTTTGGCGATGATAAAACAAGCTAGCAATATAAGCAATTTCGAAAATAAGACAACTAACTCATTTCATTTAAAATTATTTTTTTTTATAGACTTAAGAAATAAAAACATGCTTTATTTGTAATAGAGTGATTGATTTAGCTCCCAGTTAACAGAAAAATATTTATGTTTTTTTGCAAGATTAGCAAAACAGTATATATGAAAATCCCCACACTTTACCTTTAAAAAAGTTCTATAATTTCTCAGCTTATACATGGAAATATATAGCTGATATTTTTGGAGGAAGAAAAAGTATGAATCAGTTTATAATCATAAGTATTTAATCAATAATACAATAATATAGCAGCCTTTTTCTGCTAGTATAAAATTATAAATACACAGAAAACAAAATTATTATTACACGAGTGAATTAAAAAAATGTTCGACCTTTATTTTATTATAAAAAATAGCTCTGATTTCAATTTTTTTAGAAAAAGAAAAAGTTTTTAAAGATGATTCAAACTTACTCCATCATTTTTTTCATTCATATTTATATTTGCCAATTTGTCCATTAGAGATGGAAACTGTTTCATACTTTTCACATATTCTGAAACTAAATTTGATATTTAATATTTTATGAAAACAGCAAAGTATCAAAAAATTTAAAAGCTAAAAAAAAAAAAAAAAAAAAAAAAAAAAGAAAACTGGTTTTAGTAATCAAATAATAAAGTAAGGTTATAACTTGAATTATGTTATTATTCATTTCCTAATTTTCATGTATTCATTTCAAATTATGATAAGCATGCTTGAAGTTTATTAATACATACATACATAATAATATTGTATATACATATAACCATAGACAGAATACTGCTATGGTTTCAACAAATTTTAACAGCATGATTTATAAAATTAAAATTTTGTTTTAGTCAAATAAAATTACTAATAAAATATATGCAAATAACTTTAATAGTGCACAAACAGGTATAGTTAGGTGAACTGTAACAATTCTCACATGCATCAGCATAATTTTATAAAAATTTAAGATGCATAACAAATAGTAAACTTACAAGTATATACATTCAAACCTTCTTCCTCAGCTTTCATGGAATTTTCCTTATCATTTGTCAACAACACAACTTCTACATTAGATCCATGTGACAATTTTAGATGTTCTTGATACCATTTGACAGCATTACGTATGGCTCGGTCATTTCTGTCATTAGCCGACTCTCCAGGCTTTCGTTCAGTATAAGTTTGTCTGAAAAGTAACCATAAACAGATTGAGAAGCAATAATCAAAATATTATTAAAATATGACATTTTTATTATGATTAATTAAATCAACCATAATATAAAAATAATTAATTTATTTGGAACAGATTAAATAATAAATCAACATTTTTTTAATTGATTAGAAAATTTATTAATCAGCACAATTTAGATATATATTTATAAATATTTCCTTATTATATACTTTTTTTAGTCTTAAAATAATTCTGAGTTACAGATTTACATATTTATTGTAGAATATTGTATATTTTATTAACATTAAGAACCTATAATAACCAATATAAATGTAACATATCATAGCACATATACTAGAAAAAATAATTATTTTTATAATAAACAATTTCAATACATGTCATACCTATGATGCTCATTTGTAAAAGCATAAAAGTGACGATCATTATTTGACAACACTTCTTTAAGACGATTATATGCTGGTGAATGGCGATGTCTGATTTCCTCTAGAACTGTTTGCAGTATAATTACATTTTTAAACACCGATTCTCCAAGAACATCAATCTATAATTAAAGAACAACACATTTAAAATATTAAATTGTAACATAAATATGAGATCAGTAAAAAAAATTACAGGCTTTGGTGCTTCCTTTAGACGTTCTCAGTCTGCAGAGCAAACTTCATCACTATTGCACCCTCAGAGTTTTGCCAGCTCTGATTAAGTGTACTTGAATTTCACCTCATTGAATGGCAAAACATTATGTTTTAAAATCCAATAGTATATGAAATGTGAAATTTTTGGTGAAATCAAATAACATGAACAGAATGTTAACAGATGCTTACATAAGTTGAGAAAACTGGATACTAATTTTTGAAAGTTTTATTAAAAAAAAAACTAGAAAATGGCTTATAAGATATAGTCATTACTAGATGCTAAAGAATAAGAGCAATAATTATATTTTTTTGAGAAAAGACATCATCCATAGTAAAAAAATAAAAAAAAAATGTGACATCTATCTTCAAATGTACGCGAGCTTTGAAAACTGACTTTGAAAACTGACTTTTCTTATTTTACTACATCAAGTTGTATAGTAGTCAAACAATTTCTAAATTTAATTATGATTATAGAAATTGCTAATGGCCATTTTGACATTATGCTATTTCATAAATATGTGATTTAAGAAAAAAATACAATTCTCTAATTTTAACTCAATTTTTAAAAGACATTTACTAAAAGATTATGAAGATATTGGCATACTTACTTGGTGAATGACAACATTAGTGTCTGGTATTAAATAATGAGGATTTTTACGTAGGTCACTGTAATTAGTTGGGAATGCTTCTAAACATGTACTTGGTTCCGGACACTCTGTACATACAGCTGAACCACACAATATATCATCTCGTAAATAATGTTCTCGAACAGCTTTTACAACTGAACCTAATTTTGTTTTTTTAACAAAAACTTTCGAAGTGATCATGTTTAAAATTACCAATACAATTTATATATAATATGATAACATAAATTAAAAAATCCGGCACTGCATGCACATTTCTTTATTTGTTTACAACGATGATGTAAACTCAGTTGCAGTTAAACGCCAATAGTTACAGCTGCAATTATTAAAAAAATTATCAACATTTAGAAAGCCCTACTTAATAATAATTAAATTTTCGGATTCCTCATCATACATATTGAATAAATCAGTAAATTAAAAAAAATAAGAGTAAATTAAAAATTCCTCTTAAAAAACCTTATAAAATAAAAACTGATAGTAGCAGGGCCGGATTTAGATGAAAAGAGGCTCTAGGCTATTCCACTTATGAGGCCCTTTCACCTCCCATTTTTAAGTTTGTAAATTACATGAGAGGTAATAAAATACATCCTTACTGTGATATATATCAACATGTTAAATGAAATATGTTGTGATTGGTATTAATCTTTATAAAAAAAGTGGCACGGATAATAAATGAAAAAAAAAAAAAAAAAAAGTCGAGAATACTTATTTGGACATTTAATCTCAGCACCATATATAGTACTTGTAACAATTCAAACATTAACTGAGCGGAAAATAAATCTCGCATCCTTTTTTAGTGACGTATCAATAGGGAAAAAATTTATTCTCAGCACCATATATAGTACTTGTAACAATAACTAACCAAACATAACACACAACATTTACAAAGAAACCAAATTCAAATAATAAAAATCTTGACTACAAAAATAAAATGTGCAATAAAAAGTATCATATTTTCTATCAAATTAAATAAAATATATTCAATACATTGAAGATAAAAGAAATTCAATTCAGATAAATTTATTTCATAATAATTCGCATTTAAAGTTTAAGTATGAACTATTATGGATTTTAAGTTTTAAACTAAACCAAAAAAAGAATTTTATTCAAACAAAATCCAGATCACAAAAAAGAAAATATCAAATTGTATATCATATTAAATATTATGTTAATGGTTATTTTATTTAAGAACTGATTCAATCCAAGTATACATTTAAAACGAAATAGTAGATTAGAATGATCAAATGATCGTGTACGCAATCCTAAAATAAGAATCTTTTCTAATAACATTAACACGTATTTCATAATATCAAAGTAATACGAATATAACCGAACATCGGTATATCAATAGATCTGTTCGTTTGTCTGTTCCAATCTACACCAATCTGCACTTTATTTATGCAAGAACAAACCAGAGCTTAGTAGCATAAGGCACGTCAATATTTGCCATAGTAATCAGTGAACGTATGAATTATACTTTGGTGCAAACTAGTATATAAAAACGAACAGACCCAATAAGCCGAACGCGTTGATCTTAACCAATACATTTTTTGTTTGTTTATTAGTCATATGAGTAGAATTTCTCCTTATTTTCAATTCAGTGTTTTAGTGTTTACTGTTTTTAGAATAGTGTAATTCTAATTTTGCTAACAATTTGAATGTAGGCCCCTCTTTGATCTTGAGGTCCTAGGCTGAAGCCTAGTTAGCCTATAGGAAAATCCGACCCTGGATAGTGATATAACTTATAACTTTATCACTTCATATACATTTATGTTTAGTAGTTACGAGTTTCAGCATAAATTAATTTTAAAAATAAACTGTAAAAATATAAAATTATTTTTTTTTAAATTCATTTTAATTTTTTTTTTTTTATTTATTTTATTTCAGCTCTTTTAAAAATAAAAACGACTTTAAATAATATCCTCTGTAAATTTTTTTTTCCAGATAAATTTCTGCTGACAATCTCAAAATCTACAATAAATTTTTATGATTGCATTTATTTTTTTATATTTGCACATAATTTTTACAAATTTATTATATTAAAAATACTCATTTGTTGTGTTACGCAGTTAACACATTTTTTGTACTCTTTCTTACGAATTATTAATTACAACATAGTATTTTTTTATAATTTTCCTGTATGATTTTAGTCATTTTTAGTACACAAAGTACTAAAATAAATTGTAGCAAAATTTTTTTAAATCTTTGAGATAGATCCCAAGAGAATAATATATATTCGATTGACTCTAAGCAGTGCGGTCGCATAATTTTGTATGAATTTATTTATTTGTATAAATATTTAAATCCATTATTAATATCATTTACAAAGAATTATGATAGAATGCATTCAGCCCCGGTAGAAGAAATTAGTTGATTATTTTCCAGTTAGCAGTAAGTTTCGAAATAATTTTCCACTAGAACAATAGACAAGTAGCAGATTCAACATTAACCACAGGGCACCGTGGGGCCTGCTATATTGCTCTCACACTTCGCCATAACAAATGGGAATGAATATTCCTAGGCATAGCATATGAGTGATTCGTACCGTCCTATCCTCTATCTTGAGTAAAAAAGAAGGACTTTCTACTCTACAGATTCATCACATCCCACCCGAACATAGACACAATAGCCTTCGGTTCAAATTTGATTGTAGTGTTTCTAATCAAGATTCGTCTATTAGAATATCAATATATAGAGAGTTTTTGCATGCCGTATTTTGGACGTCCGTTAGCTTTTTTTCCCTAGCGCGCATGCTCATATGAAGTTACGCATGCGTATCTGTAATAACGTTTCCTATGAGCATGCGCGCTAGGGAAAAAAAGCTAACGGACGTACAAAATACGGTATGCAAAAACTCTCTATTATTCATTAAGCCGTTGCAGCGCTAAAATTGAAAATAAAGGTGGTTAAATAATTAAGGCAGCCATTTGTTTTTCGGAAGATGCTCAACCATAAATAATAGACAATTAAATTACAAACTTATTTTTTTGTATACATTATATCTGATTAAAAGTTCAGCATATATCTGTTGAATTTGAAAAACTTCCGTTGAAAACTTTAAGGATATTTTTGTTAAAATACAATGATTTCGAAACATTAAGCCGAAATCAGAAAATTTGATTTCACACCCAATAATAAGTAAATTTTCATAATAATTTCATATTATACGTAAAAAGTAATGCTGCATCAGAATATTGCATAAAAATTAGTAGAGCAATTACTATTTAACATTATTCAACGCATGGTCACAAGTTGTTGTTTTTTTTTTCTAATGCAGCTCTCAAACACTTAAGGCTCGTGCTCACCAAGGCGACAAGATGCAAGCGAAAAAATTTGACCAATCACTGGCCTCACCGCGGTCGCCTGAAACCGGTTTGCAGTCCGCCGCTGGAGTTGCCAAACTTTCAACTCGAAGCGGTTTTTCACTAGGCGTAATGCTATTTCTGACGTTTCGCTGTGAAGGGGTCGAAAAAATTTTGTCGCTTGCCTCTTGAATCTTCACGTCTCTCGCCTGGGTGGGAACGAGCCTTTAGACAGTTGTCTTTTATGCCTTAAGGCAAGCGCCGCACCGACGTTATTCACTTAGCACTACCCAGGAGGTGCGTGTAACTTGAAAATAAACTACGGACGCGAAGTAGACCGGGACCTACGGTTTAAAGTGGATTGCGAACCCCTACAAACATTCATGGCGCCACAGGGACTCGAACCGGAAACCTGTGGTACCGAGCGCCAGAGTGATAGCCTCTCGACCATCAGGCCGCGCAAGGTCAAAAGTAAGTTGTAAAAACGACTTCAGTTTCTAGAAGTACGAACTGCAGAGTAAAATTTTGAAATAACCATGTTTTAATTATGAGTTGACATAATTTATCTGAAAAATTACGCTGTAAGTTAATAGGCAAATAGAAGCGGATCAAAGTGAATCCTATGTAGAAAGGTGATTCAGGGGTCTTAATAATAATTCATAGATTCATAATAATAAGAATAATTCATAGATTGTAGAATTTAGAACCTGTTGAATTTTTTTTTACCTGTATTTCCAAGAACAGAATCGGTTTCAATCAGTTCAACAGAACAGCAGAAAGTTGCAGCAACCGTTAGATGGTTGACATATAAATGAATACGATCAGAGAGTTTATGCAATACAATAATTCATTGAAAAAACTTTAAAATTGTTATTCTTAAAAAATTTTGGAAACAAGCAAATAGTTAGTTACGTTTTTTTAAATATCTAGCTTTTCTAAAACACTTGTATTTTTATTGTGGTTTTTCAAACTGTTATTCTTAATCACATAGAAAATAAAAATCTCGGGATAGATGTGTACTGACGATAGTCTCTATTGTTTCTGAAGAAGTGATCCATTTCAATAGAGATATGGAGCAAGGAGTCCAACATTCTTGAAGGAGTTGGAATCAGGAATCGGTTTAAAATATGACTCTCGACACTTTCATAAAAATAATTTTCCAAAATTTTTGGAATTAAAGTTAAAATTAAATGTTAAGGAGACCATTCAATTGTATCCTTCAATAATATAATCAGTAGCAAAGATGGTCACTGTTTTAACAGCAAATCTAGTAAGTGTGGAGAGACTTTTCTCAGACTGAGGCTTATATAAAGATATCTAAAATCAGCAACAAAAGATGATCTTTTAAATGCTATTATTACGAAAAAACAAGTAATATATAAAAAAAAAAAATTAAAAGTCAATTCCTACTTTTTCTCATTACATTGCAGAAAGTTCTTTATAAATAATTTTCATTATTTTTTTTAAGTTTATCTGGCGCCATCTATTGGTAGATATATGCAACTTAAATCTAAAAAAAAAACAACTAAAATTAATTAATTAAATTTAATTACTGAATTAATATTTGCAAAAACTGTATTAACATCCAGTGTCATCCACTACAAGTGTGAAAAAAAAATGTATTTGAATTTGAGTGGATGACTAAAAAGTATTTTATGAACGATTGGAAATTTGAACAAGATATATATAGGGAGAATGTGAGCTAATAGAAGGAAGTGAATATGATTTAATCTATTACAAATATAGCCAGTTTGTGCTTAAAATGTGCAATTTTCTTTTACTTGTCTTAAGTTATTCTATAATACTTTGGTGCCTGTTCATTTGGTACTGTTATTTTTATAGGAAATGCGAATTTCAGAATTAAAATTTAGCGCAAAAGATGTTTTTTAAGTGAGTGCAAATACTACACCTTAAAAATCGGAAAAAAATAATTTATTATGAAAAAATAGTTTTTGTAGATATATGAATTCAGTAAATTCATTGAATTTATTTCGCTAATTCTTTTAAATCTATTACTAAAGTCATAGTAAATAAAATTACTGGAAAGAGTAGAGAGCCGGACATTTTTTAGCCAACTCTCCACATCTGCATTTCAGACACAACAAAAACCGATTTAGTGCTAATAATTAATAATTTCTGATAAAAAAAACCCATTAATGTTATTTTTTACTTTAAGTAATTTATTTACTTTTCTTTCTGATGATATACAACACTTGATAGTTTAATAACTTTATTTATCAGAAGAAACTTATAGAAAGAAAGATGAACTGCTTGATTTTTAATTCCTATGATTTGATATTAAATTTTACTGTCCTTTTAAAATTTCTAAATCTTTCCCTGTTCCTTGATATCAAGAATATTGCAATATCTTTAAAAGTTTAAATGGAATGGCCGTTTTTAAAGAATTTCCTGGTATTCGATGTTAGTGATTAACATCTAGCGAGAGAGAAGCGCGATTTTTTAATTAAAATAAATATACAAAATGTCCAGAAATTATATGATGAAAGGAAAAGATTTATGTAGTAACTAATATTTGACATACAGTGTCTTAATAAACATAAGTACAGTGTCATTGTGAACATACAGTGCCATTAGACATACAGTGTCTTTGTAAACCTGATGGTTTACAAATTTCTAGGAGGGATAAGTAGACATAGAGGACTCGGAATCCCTATAGCAATGCTGGATCTGACATGCTTTCTAGACGCAATAGAGGGTATAACATGAGAGCAGGGGTTTCCAGCGTGCTCATAGAGATTCTTCATTTCATACACTGACATAATAATATCTGATAAGGTATATTCCCAACTCCTGTACCAGTAGTAATCTGAGATGGATTCCTTCCGCCGGGCCGTTATGAGTCATGAACGGTCTGCTGAGATAGAAGAGATCATGCTAGGAATGGTATAGAACAATCAAAATTCCAGTTGTTATGTTGTTGTTACTTATCCCACTTGGTAGATATCTAATCTAGAAAAAGCCCACGAACCCGTATGGACTCATGGTTGAAGGGGAAGGAAGTATCTTCTGTTGTGATGGAGCACCCGTAGGTAGAAGTCTGACTTTTGCTCCGTGACGCTCTTTACAGTCATATGAGACCGGGACCTACGGCTTAAAGTGGATTCCGAACCACTACAAACATTCATGGCACCGCCGGGAATCCATGGCAACCCGAAACCTGTGGTACCGAGCGCCAGAGCGCTAGCCACTCGGAACATTCAGGCCCCCAAATTCCAGTAAAGATTATATAAGCTATAACTCACCATATAATTGTAGCTTCTGGAGGAATCTGTGTGAAACGGCATGCATGTATAGTTCATCTTTTTTTACTATTGACTATATTACTTTTGTTGTTGTACATTTATTAATAAAACGCATATTCACTTGTGAGATGTTCTTTTATTTCTGATGTTTTCTATGTATTATTAGGAAAACATTTTCGATTCTTTATTGTTATGTGATCGACCTATGTCCAAATCATCTAGATTTACCTTAGCCCATCTGGACGTTTGCAAATCTATTGTATTGACATCCAGTAAGTATTTACCTATGAAGGAAAAAATTTAATATATGTGTTCATTCAGCTCGTAACAGTGGTAACTTGTTCAATTAGCATGCTGGAGAGTTCAAGTTGAAATTTGCTGGTGACGTTCGTTGTAGTTACTGCTTGGGAAGGAGGGTGATGACCGAGTGGCTAGCGCTCGGTGCGGCAGGATTCGAGTTCGAGTTATGGAGGCCATGGATGTTTGTAGTGGTTCGGAATCCACAAAGCGTAGGTCCCGGTCTAATATGATGGTAGAGCGTTGTGGGGGTAGTGTTACTTGCTTCCATAGCATATCTTCAAGCTATACGGGCTCACTGGATAGTGCTAAATGAGTTGGCATAACTGTTGCATAACTTGTTGGCATAACTTGTTGCTTATGGCATAACTGTCTCAGTATTGCCAGCTGCATTAGAACATCTGTAGTCACTGCTTTCAGGAACGAGGAGATTCAATGGCGAGTTGGGCAATCTATGTAAGTGTTTCAAATAGTACCAAACTGCCCGATGAGAACTTTTTTGGGATTTCTCCTCTACAACAATTAAATACGGTGCAAAATTTCTAAAATATTCCCGGTAATTTTCTCCTATCATTGCCAGTCAATGGGCTATTTGTGTATACATAAGTCGAACAAGGCTAAGTATACACAAATCGAACAAGTTTGCTTCATGTAAGAAAAACTAGCGAAATATAATAACAACATGTATTTATTTACATAAATTTCTTTTTTGTACATTACATATACTTATTTGTTAGTATTGAATTTTTTTTTCCACATAATTTTGTGTCGTCATAAGACATAGGCATTTCGTCTATAGGCATCTTCATGAAATAACCAACTTTGGAGCAAAGTGATTTGTAGTCCCTTAAGGGTTCTCATTGTGGTTTTATGATGAACTTCAAAGCTAAGGCCACATTGCCGCGGAAAGCAATTACTAGCTGATCAACTTTTGCATTTATGATGGTCGGTTCCATAATTACACACTTGAGCTTGTGGCTTATCGTTCCATCTTCACAGGTGGTACCGGTGCACTGACCTGAAGACCTTTCCGGAAATGGTTAAATCAAAGAGGAAAAAAAAGTTTGTAACTTATGAGGGCAGTAATGGATACTATTAGCATGGTGATTTATACAGTATTATCCACAGGACTAGCTAGGCTCACTGAATTAAACAGAAAATTAAATCTTTACTTGAAAAATGATGCAACTTTACTAGCTAAATAGATTTAACTTTAATGTGTCTTTTGATTAAAATTATCGTAATAATATTTTGAATCTATGATAAATCTTTTTTTTTGTAGTGAATTCAGTTGTAAACATTAAAAAAAAAAAAAAAAAAAAAAAAAATCCCTAAAGACATAAACTATGACGATCTTTTGAAACTATGGTGAATTTTTTTTTTGTACTGATCTGAATTTAAAAAAAGAAATAACTAAAATTTTATTGTTAAAAAATTATTAACTATTTTATATTAAAAATTGGTAGAAATTACTCGTCCGGTATAGAAAATTATTAATAATCAATAAATAATAAATATTTTTATAATGTGTATATTTTTAAATTATTTTACCGAAATAAAAAAGAAGTATTTTAAGTTTTAATAAATTTTATTAAAAAAATATCTTAAAATTTTGAAATTTTAAATAATTCACCTTAAATTATATAAATTGACTAAATAAAGTAATCATTTTTATCCAAGAAATAATTTTTTTTTCATCTTTAATATATTAGCATCTATTTTTAAGAACATTATAGAGTTAGTGTGGAAAATAATTAATACTGTAAACTCACTATCTTAGAGTATTAATCATCTATTTTATTGCCCATTACAATAATCTAACTAATAGCTCCAGTTAGTTTATTAAAGCTGGCGCTATTTGATGCTAGTAATTAAATAAACAAATTTAAATAAATTAAAATTTAATTTTAATTAAAATTTTAATCAACAATTTCATTTCCTAAATTCCCTAATTTTTTTTAAATTTATTATATTTCACTAGATAGTAGTTTTTACTAATTATTCTGAATATGCAATTTTATGATTGAAATTTGTCTAAAATACAGTTATTATTACATTATATCAAAAGTTAAGTAAAAAAAATATTAAATATAATTTTTTATTTTAATATTCCTTTTAATTAAACAAATTAACAAATTTTTCTATTTACATCAATAATTTAATCATGAATTTATTAGAAAAATAGCATATAATTCTCAATATCTTTGCCTTGAATCTGTATTAATCATTACATTTATTACTAAACTCAAACAATAAATATTAAATGTTAAAAATTACTCAAATTCTTTAAATTATGTTACAGAAAATTAAGATTGTTCATTGAGTATAATGTTAATTGATAAAATTAAATTCGTTATACAAATAAAATAAAAAATTGCAATAGTAAATAGTATTGTCATTTACGTTGAGTCACTAAATTAGCTCATCATAAAATGAAATTGTTCTACTTCACAGAATCTCATTGCATTATCATTAAATAAACAATGGCATTGATTCAATGAACTTTACCGAACTAAAACCACGTTTACAATTCATTTGATCGTAATTGTATTTAAGTAAATGTGAAATTCTGATTATTCGACAATTTCTGCAGGATAAGATGAAGATTGCATGCGATAACTACTTTTATCGCTCTTCGTCATCAAGATCACATAATTCTAATGCAAATATCGTGTGGGTTATGTATTGTCATTAACTAAATAAACACAAAATATATTTATACTCTCAGAAGTTCAAACAATAATCGTTCAAATACGAACAACAGGTAGTTTGTTTTCTAAATTCAATAAACTTATCAACTTTAGTACTATAAAAAAAAATACTTAAAAGTAAACTTCTTTTTATGATTTATTTTTGTTGTATTTGATTTTACTTTGAATGAAAAATATTTTTGTTTATTTAATAACTTCCCCTGGATAAGACGGAAAATTACCGGTTGTCGGTACACTTCCGCTTATTTTATCTTGGAACTCATAGAAATTAAATGTAAGATTTGTTAAATCATGTACTATACTGTGCCCAAATAGTAAGACCGATTTTTTTTTCTCAAAAATTCTTTATTTATTCTTTCAAATTTATTTAATCGCCTTCAAAGTAATTCCCTCCGAACACAATGCATTTATGCCAACTTTTTTTCCAATTCTCAATGCATGTTAAAAAGTCATCGACAGGGATGGCCTTCAAAGCGTGCGGCGATTCACGTTGTATCTCTTCAATCTACTCAAAACGGCGTCCCCGGAGAGATCTTTTGAGTTTAGGGAATAGCCAAACGTCGCATGGTGTGAATACGGTGGTTGTGGAACGATAGTTTCATTTTTGGCGAAAAGTCATGAAGAATCAATGCAGAGTGAGTTGGCGCATTCAGTGTTTTCGATACCAATCGAGATTTGACGCGTTTGAGGCTCAAAATGGAATTGACCTATCTTGACCTTTGGAATTCCAACATCATCAGCAAGGTCTCTAATTGTAAATCGACGGTTTGCAAGTACTAAATCTTTAATTTTTTGGACTTGAGCTTCTTCGGTTGAGGTTGATGGTCGGCCAGAGGGCTCTTCTTCTTCAACGAGTTCTCTGCTTTCTTTGAACTGTTTATACCACTTCTAAACATTTCTTTTCGATATAGGAATGCTCACCGAATGCCTTCTGCAACATTCTATGCGTTTCCTCAAACAGAATTTAATGCAAGTTATTTGCTCAATTAATTCTGACATTTCAAAACTCGCCGGAATCAGTTTTAACGTGTCACAAAGCCAAGTGTAACTCAAACACTAATGAATATTTTGACGTCAAATTTCACACAGATGTCAAGGACAATGCCAGCAATCTAAAAAAAAAAAAAAAAAAAAAAAAAAAAAAAATCCCATAAGCCTCGGAAATTTTAAATTGAAAATTGGTCTTACTATTTGGACACAGTAGTATTGTTAATTAATGGCACAATATAAAATGCATTAACAGTATGGGAATTTTGCTTAAATTTCAAACAATAACGACTTAAATTTGAATGTCAGGTAATTATTTTCTAAATTCAATAAACACATCATAACATACTATAATAATATTTCAAAGTAAATATAATTTTTTTTATTTATTATATTTATGTATTTTTTAATAAAACATTTCTATTCATTCAACACCTTCCTGATGAAGTGACTGACATATTAAAGGCAATCAGTATATTTACCGCTTTTTTCGTCTTGAAAATAACTTGAATTCAAATGCAAGATTTGTTAAATCATGTATTGCTAACTAATGGTAAAATATAAAATGTTTTAACAATATGGGAGTTTTCATTAAATTTCAAACAATAACTATTCAGATTTAAACGTCAGGAAATTATTTTCTAAATTCAATAAATAAATCACCACATACTATAACAATATTTCGAAGTAAGTATAATTTATTTTATTTATTATATTTATCTATTTTTGAGGTATTTCTATTCATTCAGCATCTTCATGATGAAGCAAATGACATATTAAATTCGATTGATACGTTTTCCGCTTTTTTCATCTTGAAAATAACTTGAATTCAAATGCAAGATATCTTAAGTTATGTATTGCCATCTACTGGCAAATACGAAATATTTTAAGAATCTGAGAAATTTCATTAAATATCAAATTATATCCATTCAGCTTTCAATGCCAGCTAGTTATTTTCTAAATTCAATAACCACATATACCACATACCATAAAAGTACTTCCAAGTAAACAATTTTTTATAATTTATTTTATAAGAAATGTATTTATATATTTTGAGTAAAACATACTTCAATATACTTTGTTCATTCCACAACTCCATGAGAGAGCGATGACAAATTACTTGTGATCAGTATTTTTTCAGCTTTCTTCGTCTTGAAATGTAAGCAATTCTAATGCAAAAAAGTGTATCGTGTATTATACTATCATCTACTGCCGAAATGCAAAACAGGTTTATCTTTTGAGAAATTTATTGCATCTTAAAAGTGAGCCATTCAGTTTTGAAGTGTCAGGTAATTTATTGTTCTCTAAATTTGATAGTGGGAAATCCCTTTTAATAATGGAAACCCGGTGAAAGATTACAGTTATTGCAATGCAGTTAGGCAATCTATTTGGAAAGACACCTTTGAATTAAACAGATTGATACTACTGATTCACAATATGTTAAGAATCTAAGAAATTTCAAATGATAGTCATCCACATTTCAAACTCCAGGTAGTTATTTTCTAAATTCAATAACCATATATACTACATACTAAAAAAATACTTCTAAGTAAACAAATTTTTATAATTTATTTTATAAGAAATGTATTCATGTATTTTTGAGTAAAACATACTTCAACATACTTCTTCCACTCAACAACTTTTTGAGAGATGACAAATTACTCGTGATCAGTATTTTTTCAGCTTTCTTCGTCTTGAAATTTAAGCAATTTGAATGCAAAAAGTGTATCATGTATTATATTACCATCTACTGCCAAAAGGAAAATCATTTTTTATCTTTTGAGAAATTTATTTCATCTTAAAATAGAGCCTTTCAGATTTTTAGTGCCGGGTAATTTATTCTTCTCTAAATTTGATGATGGGTATTCCCTTTTAATAATGGAAGCCAGGTGAAAGATGACAGCTATTCCAATACAGTTATGCAATTTATTTGGAAGGACATTTTTAAATTAAATAGATTGACTTTATTCATTCACAATATGTTAAGAATCTAAGAAATTTCACTAAATTTCAAATTATAGCCATTCAGATTTCAACGCCAGGCAGTTATTTTTCTAAATTCAATAACCTCATATACCACATACTATAAAAATACTGCCAACGGCCGTACCATGCTGAATATACCGGTTCTCGTTAGATCACCGAAGTTAAGCATCATTGGGCGCGGTCAGTACTTGGGTGGGTGACCACCTGGGAACACTGCGTGCCGTTGGCAAATTTGGGACCTGAATGGCCGAGTCTCTAGCGCTCTGGAGCTCGGTGCCACAGGTTTCGGGTTCGAATCCCGGCGGTGCCATGGATGTTTGTAGTGGTTCGGAATCCACTTTAAGCCGTAGGTCCCGGTCTTCTATGACTGTAAGAGCGTCACAGAGCAAAAGTCAGGCTTCTACCTACGGGTGCTCCATCACAACAGAAGCTGCTTCCTTCCCCTTCAATCATGAGTCCATATGGGCTCGTGGGCTTGGCCAGCCAAGTGGGATAAGAAACAACAACAACAACATAAAAATACTTCGAAGTAAACAAATTTTTATACTATATTTTATAAGAAATGTATTCACGTATTTTTGAGTAAATACTACATACATAACATACTTCAAACACTTCGTCCAAACAACCTTTTGAGAGAGAGATGACAAATTACTCTTGAGCACTATTTTTTCAGCTTTCTTCGTCTTGAAATTTAAGCAATTCTGTTGCAAAAAGTGTATCATGTATTATATTTCCATCTACTGCCAAAATGCACAACACACTTATCTATATAATTTATTTGATAATAAATGTATTCATGCATTTTTGAGTAAAACATAATTTCAAATACGTTGTTCATTCAACAACTCCTTGAGGGAGCGATGACAAATTACTCTCGTGATTAGTATTTTTTCAGTTTTCTTCGTCTTGAAAATAACGGAATTCAAATGCAATATATTTTAAGTCATGTATTGCCATATACTGGCAAAATACGATATGTATTAGAATTTGTAAAATTTCATTAAATTTCAAATGATAACCATTCAGATTTCAAACGTCAGGAAGTTATTTTCTAAATTCCATAAATCACATATGCCGCATACTGTAAAAATATTTCGAAATTAACAAATTTTTATAATTTATTTTATAAGAAATGTATTTATGTATTTTGAGTAAAACATACTTCAATATACTTCGTTCATTCAACTACGTTTTGAGAGAGAGATGACAAATTACTCGTGGTCAGTATTTTTCCAGTTATCTTCGTCTTGAAATTTAAAGCAATTCGAATGCAAAAATCGTGTGTATCATGTATTATACTACCATCTACTGCTGAAATGCGAAACAAGTTTATCTTTTAAGAAATTTATTGCATCTTAAAATAGAGCCATTCAGATTTGAAATGCCGGGTAATTTATTGTTCTCTAAATTTGATGATGGGTATTCCCTTTTAATAATGAAAGCCAGGTGAAAGATGACATCTATTGCAATGCAGTTATGCAATTTATTTGGAAGGACATTTTTAAATTAAATAGATTAACTTTATTCATTCACAATATGTTAAGAATCTAAGAAATTTCACTAAATTTCAAATTATAGCCATTCAGATTTCAACGCCAGGCAGTTATTTTTCTAAATTCAATAATCTCATATACCACATACTATAAAAAATACTTCTAAGTAAACCAATTTTCATAATTTATTTTATAAGAAATGTATTCACGTATTTTTGAGTAAAACATACTTCAAATACTTCGTCCAAACAACCTTTTGAGAGAGAGATGACAAATTACTCTTGAGCACTATTATTTCAGCTTTCTTCGTCTTGAAAATAATTTGAATTCAAATGCAAAAAGTCGTGTATGTCATGTATTATATTACCATCTATTACCAAAATGCAAAACACGTTTATCTTTTGAGATATTTATTGCATCTTAAAATAGAGCCATTCGGATTTCAGATGCCAGGTAATTTATTGTTCGTTAAATTTGATGATGGATATTCCCTTTTCATAATAGAAGCAAGGTGAAAGATGTCAGTTCTTGCAATACAATTATGCAATCTGTTTGGAAGGACATCTTTGAATTAAATACTCGTAGAATGATATTACACAATTTCACAGTTTGGATATTTATCTATTTAGAACACAAATTCGTTTCTTTTAAAAACAATGGAACAATTATACGAATATCTTGATTAGCAAAAAATTTATTGTGAGAATTTTTGTATAAATTTGTTTCTTAATAAATTGCATAACTCATGGTTTTTTAAACAAATAAAGAAATTTATCAAAAATTGGGTAATTTTTCATAATACAATTTATTTTTCATCGTGTTTTGTTTATTGTTTTGAAGTTTTTAGTGCATGAATTTCAGAAATTGTAATATTAATTGTTTCATAAGCAAGCCTTTTTCCTTTTAGCGTGCCCGATTAAAGGAAACACATAAGTTCTTAAACTATTCTGGTGGCATCTCCATATTTTACATACATTTTACTCACATTTTGCGTCTTAAAAGAACAACTTTAAGTATGTTGAAGTTCTTTTTTAAGAAATGAAATCCGATATTTATTACAATATCTTTAGCAATAGAATTATGATATTATTGCTTACATAAAATAAAAACATAATCGCTTAAATATCATTTTGATAACACTAATTTGCAATGATATAATTTAAAATTATTTGATGAATCTTTTATTAGTAGTTTTAAAGTTAATTAATGATATGAGAATAAACATAAAAAGTTATTTTTTTAAAAATAATTTTACAAAAAAAGTATTTTTGTGTAAGTAATCGTAGAATTTCCCATTACATAAAAATATGATTAAGTCTTCTAAACAAGTTATGTAGTGTGCAGGTTGGGCAACCCGATTGTAATTGGGCGTGGTTGGAGTGGGATACTTGAGGCGCAGGTTGGAGAACTCACACCTTTATTTACACACGCCCAAACAGCACACATATACAATTAGATACATAAAATATTTAAGGCATTTAACGACAGATAATTATAGATTGGTGGAAGGATTCCATCTCTAAGCCGAAAACCTGAAACTCGGATACGCGCAGAGTTTACAAAGTAAACTTCTTCTTCTACTGAGAATCTGTAGGCCAACTAATACGCAAGGTTGAGCTAAATATATTTTTTCTCGGGGTGAGAGACTATAAACTAAACGTTTCTCAACAGAAGCGCGTCGTTGAGCTGTACCTCGGGTGAGAATCTCGAGGCCTACTGACCATTTCTCCAGAATGCCAAAGGGAAACTCTTTTATAAATAACAGAACTACTGCTTGTCAGTTGCTAATTTTTAAATTATTTCTCTTGTCTCTATTGAAAATTTTCAAATTTTTTAATTTTCATATTACACATAAATACAATTCCGCTTAATGAAAGGAATAATAGTTTTCAATAATAGAGTTTACTTAATCACTATTATAAATTAAGAGCGGAATTAATAAAAAATTAATAAAAGAGTAATTTAATATAAAGAAGGACTCAATAAAAGGTATATATATATATATATATATATATACATACAAGGCCCGATAGTGTAATATATATATATATATATATATATATATATATATATATATATATATATATATAGTGTAATGATATATATATATATATATATATATAATTACATCATTGGGCCTTGACAGATGATGAATCAAGTACATTAATATCTAAGAAGACATTTAGGGATAATTGCCCCACGTTTGCATGGTATATGGGAGAAAATCCGAAAACATTTTACTAAGCCGCCTGATTTTCAATGGGAGATGCTTCTACACGTTATCCTATAAATATCAAAACGTTTCGCTTCTGAAGGCAGTTACGGCTACAGATAACGATTTATAAAAAGCCATTAGTCACTGCTTTCAGAAGCAAGGAGACCCGATCAAGATTGTAACGACATGTTTAAAGCGTCTATCATCGAAGTTTAATCTGCTTGGTGAGAGTTTTCTCGTGTTTTCTTTCCATGAGATATGCAAATGCAAGATTGTTAATTCTAAAAGTTCACTCCTCATCATCGTTGGTACTCGGCATACATAAGTGAAATACATGACAAACAGATGTTTAAAAAATGCCAGGAATGGGATATATATCTATAAATCAGACAGTCCGTCTAGTGAGTTCGTAAAGAAGAGAATAAACATTTCACCACTGCAAGAGGTTCCAATTTACAATGCTGCAAAATGGAAAAATTTCTATTAATGTAATCTGGGTAATGTTGTAATTGCTACATATGTGCAGTTTCAATGGCAACTGCCCCTGTTTGAAATGAGTTCAGCATTTAACAACAAATAAAATTGATGCAGTCAAATTCTTACCAACAAATTAAAATTGATGCAGCCAAATTCTTACCAACAAATTAAAATTGATGCAGCCAAATTCTTACCAACAAATTAAAAATTGATGCAGCCAAATTCTTACCAACAAATTAAAATTGATGCAGCCAAATTCTTACCAACAAATTAAAATTGATGCAGCCAAATTCTTACCAACAAATTAAAATTGATGCAGCCAAATTCTTACCAACAAATTAAAATTAATACAGCCAATTCTTACCAACAAATTAAAATTGATTCAGCCTAATTCTTACCAACAAATTAAAATTGATGCAGCCAAATTCTTAGCAAGAAATTAAAATTGATTCTTACCAACAAATTAAAATTGATTCAGCTGAATTCTTACCAACAAATTAAAATTGATGCAGCCATATTCTTACTAACAAATTAAAATTGATGCAGCCATATTCTTAGCAAGAAATTAAAATTCTTACCAACAAATTAAAATTGATTCAGCCGAATTCTTAGCAACAAATTAAAATTGATACAGCCAAATTCTTACCAACAAATTAAAATTGATTCAGCCGAATTCTTACCAACAAATTAAAATTGATGCAGCCATATTCTTAGCAAGAAATTAAAATTGATACAGCCAAATTCTTACCAACAAATTAAAATTGATTCAGCCGAATTCTTACCAACAAATTAAAATTGATGCAGCCATATTCTTAGCAAGAAATTAAAATTGATACAGCCAAATTCTTACCAACAAATTAAAATTGATTCAGCCGAATTCTTACCAACAAATTAAAATTGATGCAGCCATATTCTTAGCAAGAAATTAAAATTGATACAGCCAAATTCTTACCAACAAATTAAAATTGATTCAGCCGAATTCTTACCAACAAATTAAAATTGATGCAGCCATATTCTTAGCAAGAAATTAAAATTGATACAGCCAAATTCTTACCAACAAATTAAAATTGATTCAGCCGAATTCTTAGCAACAAATTAAAATTGATTCAGCCAAATTCTTAGCCATATTCAAGAAATTAAAATTGAATACATTCTTAGCAACAAATTAAAATTGATACAGCCAAATTACCAACAAATTTGATTCAGCCGAATTCTTACCAACAAATTAAAATTGATGCAGCCATATTCTTAGCAACAAATTAAAATTGATACAGCCAAATTCTTACCAACAAATTAAAATTGATTCAAATTCTTTAACAAATTAAAATTGATGCAGCCATATTCTTAGCAAGAAATTAAAAATTGATAGCCAAATTCTTACCAACAAATTAAAATTGATTCTTAGCAACAAATTAAAATTGATGCAGCCATATTCTTAGCAAGAAATTAAAATTGATACAGCCAAATTCTTACCAACAAATTAAAATTGATTCAGCCGAATTCTTAGCAACAAATTAAAATTGATGCAGCCATATTCTTAGCAAGAAATTAAAATTGATACAGCCAAATTCTTACCAACAAATTAAAATTGATTCAGCCGAATTCTTACCAACAAATTAAAAATTGCCAAATTCTTACTACAAATTAAAATTGATGCAGCCATATTCTTAAGAAATTAAAATTGATACAGCCAAATTCTTACCAACAAATTAAAATTGATGCAGCCATATCTTACTAACAAATTAAAATTGATACAGCCAAATTCTTACAACAAATTAAAATTGATTCAGCCGAATTCTTACCAACAAATTAAAATTGATGCAGCCAAATTAGCAAAAATTAAAATTCAGCCAAATTCTTACCAACAAATTAAAATAAAAATTAATGCTGCCAAATTCTTACATGCAGCCATATTCTTAGCAAGAAATTAAAATTGATTCAGCCGAATTCTTACCAACAAATTAAAATTGATGCCATACAGCCAAATTAAAATTGATTCAGCCGAATTCTTACCAACAAATTAAAATTGATACAGCCATATTCTTACCAAGAAATTAAAATTGATACAAATTCTTACCAACAAATTAAAATTGATTCAGCCAAATTCTTACCAACAAATTAAAATTGATGCAGCCATATTCTTAGCAAGAAATTAAAATTGATACAGCTAAATTCTTACCAACAAATTAAAATTGATTCAGCCGAATTACCAACTTAGCCATACAAATTACCAAAAATAAAATTTATACAGCCAAATTCTTACCAACAAATTAAAATTCATACAGCCAAATTCTTACCAACAAATTAAAATTGATTCAGCCAAATTCTTACCAACAAATTAAAATTAATACAGTCAATTCTTACCAAATTAAAATTTGTACAGCCAAATTCTTACCAACAAATTAAAATTGATTCAGCCGAATTCTTAGCAACAAATTAAAATTGATACTGCCAAATTCTTACTAACAAATTAAAATTGATGCAGCCAAATATCTAACTTTGAATATAAGCCATATGAATGCTTAATAAGTAGTGTGTATTATTAATGCAAAATTGCATAATAATTACAAGAAAAAGTATTAAAGCATATTTAATACTGTTATGCTTTGTTATATGATCATAAAAATTTATAGATTCATTTTTGAAAAAAAAAATGATTACGAAAATCTAAATCTTCTTGATTATACCGGTTCTTTTATAATACAGCACGCGACAGTTTTGTTGAAATTTCTTAAAGAAGTGAAACAGGAAAAATATGATACTGAACTTGTTTGTTTTAATGGCTTTTGCGGTTTTCCAAGGCTGTGATGAAAACTTGTCTAATTGGCCATATCAATTCAGATAGCTTAGAATCGACAGGGGAATTCAGTTAAAATTGTGGCTGGTGTATATTTAATGCGGATACATGGTGATAGGAATTTATTTTATATATTGATACATTTAACCTTCTGAACTACTTTTTCTCGCATCTGAAGTTGTAACTTGACGTATTTTTCTTACTGAATTTATAATATTTAATTGTAGTGAAAGATTTCTATAAAAAGGAAATACCAAATTTAATTTCGATTTCTTGACAGATTAATCGATTCAAGCATTAATTGTTTCAGACAACCATCAGCAAATTAGAGTATAGATGATAGCATCTTTATATTACTTTCAAATGCTGGGTATTTAATCTGAGGTTTGCGTCATTAGAACAGTAGATAGGTAGTAGTTCCAGCTTTATCCCGGTACACCAAACGAAGAGAATATGCCGCTAGATATTCACATTGGGTCAATGCAATATAAAATGCTCAACTCATGGCTCAGTGGCAACATGTGCCGCTGGTGAGCATTAGGGCTGAGACTCAATTCGCTGACGGCTTTGTTGTAGACACTATTTCAAAAAACGAGGAGATTAGATGGCTTTTGTGATATTTAGAATCTTGTCTCGTTAGTTGGTTCCCCCTTAAAATCCTCGCTAAAGGCATTGTCCTCCCTCTTCAGCGATATGGAGCGAAGTCAGACTTCTACCTGCGGGTGCTCCATCACGACAAAAGCTGCCCTTTCCCTCTATCATTGAATAGATGCTCATGAGATATCTGCCCCGCACTGCAGGTCATTGAGGATTAGACACAACAACAATAAAAAATGACCTCCAGTGGTGACATCTGAGGTAAGGACTTCATGTCCTCCTTCTCTTTTATCAGAATATAATGGAAAATCTTTCCGGCTTATGGATTGGTCGTACCCATTCTTGAAACATGCACGGGAACTTTTGATTCGGTATCGCTTGACCAGTTTTGGACTAAGGTTCTAAGTTTCAAAATCCAACAAGCTATCCTCTTCTTTGGCACAACAGCTCCCTGGTGGACCAAGGCTGACTACCTACTGGCGGATTTCGGGTCATGAGATGATTTCTTTTAATGGGGTAGGGTTGTCAGTTCTACTCCCAACACCCAACAGTCATAATAGACCGGGACCTACGGTTTAGAGAGATTCCGAACCACTACAAGTATCCACAGCACCGCTGGGATTTGAATCCGAAACCTGTGGCACTGAGCGCCAGGGCATTATTCACTTTACAAAAACATTAGGCGCGTTATCCCATTAAGGATTGAACCCGCGATCTTCGCGTTATTAGCACGACACTTCAACCAACTAAGCTAATGGACATGGTAACAAGCCATCTACCGAAACGTTTTGACCTGATTACATCTTGATAAGCTGATTCAATAGTCGTTTTTTTACTAACATTATTTATGTTGTACATAAGTTATGCTACTTACGTAATTAAAAATAATAAAGCAACATAAACAATGCTTCCTTATTTTCCTCCATTCCTATATTTACGAATAAAAATAATTACGTACAAAAAACAACAAAAATGAATTGTTGAAGCTCTGAAGTATACTATTTTTAGGATTCTTTTGAGAGTTTACGTGCACGATACTTATTCTACCCATACACCACAATTCTTATTTAATACGAAAATAGAAAATAAGTTTCATTTGTCGGCTAAAAATGCACCATTGTGACAATTCATTTTTATGTACGGTACATTATAAAAGAAAGGACCGAAGCAGTTTTCAAAGGTCACTGAGGCCATAAAAACACTGATGCCCAAGTATGACCTCAAAGTAAACCATGCTGAACTTTGGGGCATAAAATAAATCTTATGGCGGGAACTGAGCTCCTTTGTATACTTAAAAACGGAAAAAAATTGCTATTAAGAGAATTCAAATAAAGAGTTTTTTTTTATACTTTTGTAGTGGCTTTATTTCTAAATTATTGATTACGAATGCCAAAAATAATGTTTTTACATAAACTTATTTAGCAAGATGTATAATACTACTGATCTGAATTAGCTTTCAGAAATATTGATGTAAATAAAGTTTATGTTTCTATGAACCTAAAAAAATTCTTATAAGACTTCTATTTCTACCATTTTCTAAAAATATTTTCATCCATTTATATTCTTCTATGACTGTACTCTATTGTATTCTATTGCTGCTAATCTTTATTGTCTTGCACATAAAACTGTAAGCGGAGCCTTTTTCAATTCCTTCTATTAGTTCACACTCTCCCTATATATATCTTGTTCAAATTTTCAAGCGTTAATAAAATACTTTTTATTCATCCACTCAAGTTCAAATACATTTTTTTGAACTTGTAGTGGATGACACTTGATGTTAATGCAGTTTTTTAAATATATATTCATTCATCAAATTTAATTAGTTAATTTTAGTTTTTTTTAGATTTAAGTTGCATGTATCTAATAATAGATGGCGCCAGATGTAAGAGGAAAATTTCAAATTTGTTTGTAAAGGACTTTTCTGCAATATAGCAAAAAAAAAAGTAGGAATTGACTTTAAAAAGATTTTTTTTATATTACTTTTATATGTTGACATACTTTTTTTTTTTAATTGATTTTTTAAACTTAATATAAATTTCAATTTCATTGCGCCTGAAAGAAGGAGTATTTTAGAAAATATAGTTTTAAGAAATATTCTGTGATTGTGCTCTATTGTATATTGTATTCTATTGTTGTCGAATCTTCATTGGCTTATACACAAAATTATTAGCGGAGCTTTTTTATACATTGATATACTTTATGCTTTTTTTTGAAAATTATCTTTTTAAACATAAGATAATTTTAAGTTTCACAGTGGTTGAGGGGCGGATAAATGCAATTTAGAGACTATAGTTTTAAATGTACTTTGTGATATTTATTACGGGCTCTTCATTTATAGAAGGAACATAAATTCTGAATTCTGCGGTAATATTACAAACAGTTTTTTTCCGCTTATAATTAGTAATCAGTATTATTGAAAATATTTTATTTTTGGCAAAGTATCAAGACTTTCTGAACTTTTATGGCCTCTTTATTACTTTACGCGCAAAAAGAAAAAAAAAGTGTAAATGTGACGGGATTTCCCTTACTTTCAAAACTTGTTTTACAATGCTTTGTAATACAATTTTCCTCTATTACCCCAAAATATGTTAAAGGCAATGTTCCAAAAATGCTGTGGGTTCGGAATTTCCCGATCCTTGAACTATGGTGGGAGTGTTGTGTACTAGTAAAATGTGGTATAACTGTTTCTTCTCATTATTTCATTAGAAGAAACTTCTAGACCAGGGGTGGCCAACCCGCGGCCTGCCTTAAATATTTTTCCGGCCCGTGAGATTTATCACACTTTTACAAAAGGCATTTATTTTATAGTGGCCAAAGTAGTGAAAATCAATGTATTAAAAAATACATTATGTGTGCATCCATATATTCAAAAATTAACTGTCAAAATTATGAGAAAAAATTAACTTTCATTTTAAAATAATATTCTTACGAATATATGACAGATATTGTTTGTTTTATTTATAAGTTTACAATTATGAGTTCGCAGAATAATTATATTATATTCTGCGAACTCATGATGCGCGCGCATCGATTTGCAAAAGCTAAGTGAAGAGTGGAGAAACAAATATCGCACTTGTAAAACAAATATTTTTTTAATTTCATTTATATTTTTTATATTTCATTTTTAATGTTATATATTTCTTTACAATGTGAGTTTAGTATCATTATTATTATATTATGTTTGCGTGTAAGAATAACAGTAAGTGCACTCATAATAACTCATTATGTTTCAATTTATTACTCTAAAAAATGTCTGTAGTAATTCTAAATCTAATATGGGATATATAATTTTATAGGCTGCCCGCCAAGTTATGATGCATTTCCAAAGTGGCCAGCGAAATCATGTGGGTTAGTCCCCCCTGCCTTAGATGATAGTTTTTTTTTCTTCAGTTGGTTGGTTTCTTTTTTCATACATTTTTTTTATATAAAATGTGTTTAATTTGATAGCTTATGACTTGATGACCTACATTTAAATACTTAGCCATACTTTCATGTGTTCAAATGTCAACTTTAGAGACCATTTTATTAAGATTCTATAGGATAGGTTTTGTCAGTTTGCTTCTCCGACCTCTCAATTCCGACTTCCCAGTTTCTTCTTCAATTCTTGTCTTGACATCTTAATCCTACTGATATGACATCTGACATCCTATATGATATTGATATTTCCCTTTTTTTTAAAGTGACTTTGAATACCTCTGTGATTCCATCGAAGTTCTAAAATACCTGAAGCCTATGGTGCCAAAGGCTAGACCGCTAGTCAATTGGCCATCAGGCCGCAGCCTGTGCATGGAGAAATTATTAGAGTACGCATGTGTAACGAAAGTCTATGTGATAAAACCAAAAATCGGCGAACCAAAGTGATCTCTGAGATTTAATCGCTGTCAATTGAAGTTGATGTTCCTCGATAATTTGCTTGTATTTTCTATTTATTTTTATAACCAATCTGCCCTTTTGTTTGAAATACGTAACTTAAATATACTAAACGTATCTTTTTTTATTATATCTTCCTCTAAATGTACCATGAGATATAACAAGCTTATGTTTATTTAAATTAACCCTTTTTTCACATTTTTACTGTGATGAAGAAATTTCTATGACGTAAATGTCATAAATTCATAGTTGACTGAACATATATTTTAAAATAAACTCAAAGTAATGATTAGTTAAAAATAACAGCAACCTGAATTTTAATAGTTAAATGCGTATCAATGTAACTGATTAAACAGAGTAAAAACAGAATACTTACATTAAGTTATTTCTGTTTAAATATTAGTACATGTATTTAAAAATTTAGTTTTGGTTTGTCGCTCTACAGTCATTTTGTGCACATTTTCGGTTAATTACAGGAATTCGGACCCACAGTTTAACGTGGATTCCGAACCACTAACAGACATCAATGTCATCGCCATGATTCAAACCTGAAGCCTGTGGTACAAAAGGGCAGAGCGCTAGCCAATTGCCATACAACTTTAGGGATCTAATGGTCAATTGATTAGCGCTCTGGCCTTTGGTACCACAGGTTTCGGGTTCGAGTCCCGGTGTTGCTATAAATGTTTGTAGTGGTTCGGAATCCACTTTAAACTGTAGGCCCCTGTCTCAAATAACTGTATAACATTGGGCGTAGGCCTGATTCCAACCCCGTAAAAATAAAACATCTTTTGTCTCAAAATCTGTTAGTAGGCAGACTGCCTTGGCCACCATGGGGCTGTTGAGCCATTGAAGAAAAAGAAGATGTAAAATTGCATCAGTGTGAAGCAACTATATAGTAAATAATGCTTACAACAACGAAAACTCGAAAGTCAAACGAATGTGAGATTAAATTATGATAAAATAAAACAAAAATGTTCTAGTATTTCACATCAAATAAACCATTCTTTTATATTTTTCAAAATCAATTTAATGAAGTAAATTTACGAATGTTTCAAAATGTATTGTGCTTTAAAAATTCGTAACTGAAATATTTTAATTAATCTTTTTAGTGCTAGACGATTGACCTAAGGTCATTCGCTACTAATATCGCAGATTGAATGAATCACAGGAGAACCTGCTACACCCTGTTTGATTTTTTCAAGGACAAATTTTCATATCCTTGTTCAATACATGAATATTTTATTAAACCTGAAATCTTATTATATAAAGAGTCATATTAAAATAAAGCATCAAACCACCACTAACGCTTTATACGCTGTGATCTTTATAAAAATTACAAGCAAAAATTTTAAGCAACTTTACAATAAATAATGCTTGCAACAACGAAAACTCGAAGGTTAAACGTATGTGAGATTAAATTATGACAAAATAAAACAAAAATGTTAATGATTGATATTAAACCGGAAAACTTATTCAATTTCTTCTCTTAACTCATACTCTCCCAATATATATATCTTGTTCAAATTTACAATCGTTAATAAAATACTTTTTATTCATCCACTCAAGTTCAAATATATTTTTTTTGAACTTGTAGTGGATGCCACTTGATAAGTTGCATGTATCTACCAATAAATGGCGCCAGATAAACTTAAAAAAATGAATGAAAATTATTTATAAAGGACTTTCAGCAATATAGTTAAAAAAATGTAGGAATTGATTTAAAAAATTTTTTTATATTACTTGCTATATAAATTAAAGTCATGTTATAATAAATGTATCAAACCACCACTACGCTTTATACGTTGTGATCTTTATAAAATTATCTTAACCACATTTTAAAGATATTTTTATAAAGATGCTACAAAGATACACTATGTAGCATCTTTATTTTATTCCACATAAAAGTTTGAAAAATGAATTGTAGAAATTAAGAGCAAATAATTTAATGCCTCAAAAATAATTGACTCATTTTGTTAATAGAATTAAAATTTCTGTAAAAATCTGTAAATACCGAATGATATTCTAAGAATTTTCAATAATAATTTAAAAATAATGGATGTAAAAGAATTATTAAATATTTACTATTTAAGAAAATCTTCAGTTATAACATCTACTAAAAATATTTCCATAAATAAATAAATCTGAATAAACATGATAAGAAATGACATACATATATTGCATTGCCGTAAAAGCATGCGTATGGTTTATGAAAATAATAGTAATAAAAATAATAATAACAATAAAATAAACTTATATTTTAACTTAAAAGCCTTGTATAAATTTTCACATTTGTTTATATATGGTCTATTGCAGTGTCTGTTTAAATCATTTCAAAACACAGTATAGTGTTTAAAAATTTCTTAATACTTCGATACAGAATAAAATTCGACATTTATGATTAATGTTTATATTAAATATTTATAATTATCAAAAGAAATAAAAACTATATTTACTTGAAAAATATGCCACTAAATCAAAATTTCTTCAAATAATTTACATTAATAAGGACATCAATTATCTATTAAAATTTAAATAGGTTAATTATTCAAATATTTATATTTTATTGCAAAAATAAGTCTGGACATTTTTACGTTAAAATTTTTCAATAATTTTTAACAAGACAATTTTTACAAAATCACCGATCTAGTTTTGAATTATTATTATTTTTTTTTTGTTTACAAATATATAAATATAAAATATTTTATAACACATCAAGAAATAACCTAAAAAAAAAAAAAAAAAAATAAAAATAAGATAATTCATTAAATCATAATTTTTTAAAACAAAATAGATCTTAATTTTAATTGTAAATTGATCAAATACTTACGGAACAGAGGAGTTAAACTAGTAACACACTTTTAATAAGAATTGCGGTAAAAAGAAAACATTTTAAATGTATTAAATTCATCTAGAATTTACAGGTTTTTGATTCTGGTCTTTAGTTTTCCCTCACTATCGATTAAATATTTTTTTTAAAATAAATTGTTAAATGATTTACAGACGATATTTTGTTTATTCTTCCTATTGGCTGCTCACGAATCGTCTGGAAATATTCCTTAATTGAACTTTGGAAAAAAAATTAAATTAAATTAAATATTTAAAGGCAGATTTTTTTAAGGATAATTTCTTTGATACGGAATAAAATTTTGACAGTATTATTTATAATTAGTGCAACAATTTTATATTAAATATTAATAAGTATTATATGAAATAAAAACGTTTACATGAAAATTTTGTCATTAAATTCTAAATTTCTTCAAATTATTTACACGTCATTTAGGACATCAATTATTTATTAAAATCTAGATAGGTTAATTATTCAACTATTTATATTTTGTTGCAAAAATAAGTCTGGGCATTTTGTTTGTTAAAATTTGTTTTTTTTTTTTTTTTATTTTTAATTTTTCAATATTTTTTAACAATGTAATTTTTAAAAAACTCAACTATTGAAATTTGAATTATTTACAAAATATATTTGAAATTTGAAATTTGAATTATTTTTTATGATATATATAAATATAAAATATTTTATAATACATCAAGAAGTAATCTAAAAATAAAAAAAAGAAACGAATATAATTGATTAAATCAAAATGTTTTTTAGCAAAATAGATCTTAATAATTGTAAATTGGTTAAATAATTACGGAAGAAATGAGTTAAATTAGTAACAGATTTTTAATAGGAATTGTGGTAAAAACAAGAAATTTTAAATGAGTTAAATTCGTCTAGATTTTATAAGTTTTGAGTTTACCCTCTCTTTTGATTAAATATTTTTTTAAGACGATAAATTTGCAGACGATATTTTGTTTATTCTTCTATTCATTAAATATTTTTCTAAGACAATAAATTGTTAAATGAATTGCAGACGATATTTTGTTAATTCCTCTTTTAATGATTAAATCTTTTTTTAAGAAATAAATTGTTAAATGATTTGCAGACGATATTTTGTTTATTCTTCCTAATGACTGCTCACGAATCGTCTGGAAATATTCCCTAATTGAACTTTGGAATAAAAAAAAGAATAAGATGCGCCAGAAAACAGTCATTGTAACTGCAACTGTGAAAAAAAATCAAATAGAATCTATCTATATTTATCTTTTTCTGGAACGATTTTTTGCATCAAATTAATACTGACCTCAACTCAATGAAGCGAATAAATTATTCTCGGTAAGAATTTGTCTGAAACATTGTTAATAAATCTGCTTTACAATTATCGATATGTATATATGAATAGATTTTTTTTTCATTATATCGATTGACCTTGAAATCTAATATGGACGAGACTATTGTGCTAGACTCTTGGTTTCGAACATGTAGGTTAACTTCATTTAATTTCCTATTTTCAGGTCAAAATTTGGTAAAAAAAAATTCTATTTCAACACTTCAGCGCTTTATCAATTTTTTATAGTGATTACGGGATGCTCTTCAAATAAAATCAACAAACTAACAAAATTGACAACACTCAAATAAGCAATGATTGTGGGAAAAAAAAGTAACTAAATAGTAATTATATTTCTAGACATAGATCATTATTAAAAATAAAAATTCAGACATGCCAAATTCAGACTTAATCGCTAGACTGAAATGATTTTCATCAGACAGGCATCATATATGATATGAAAATAATGAAATATATTGAATCTTCTGCATTATGAATTATTTCTGTTGACTGAAAGATTATTTCTTTTAATTTACTAGATTTACATTATTAGATGTCAAATATTTAACGAAAATTATAGAGATTTTTTTTTCAGATCTAAATGTTAAATTAGAATAATTTTTAAAAATTTTAATTTTATGTAATAATTTAATTTTTTATATAAATAATATTTTAATTTTTTGCATTATCAGAAGTTAAATATTTAACAAAAATTTCAGTGATTTCTTTTATTTCCGATTTAAAAATAAATTAGAGTAATTTTTAAAAATTTCAATTTTTTGTAATAATTTAATTTTTTTTATATAAATAACAATTTTCATATAATTAATTTTTATGTAATAATTTTATATAAGTGTTTATAAATAATTAAAATTTTTAATTTTATGTAATTCAGTTTTATGTAATAATCGTTTATTTAAGACTATAAATTATTTATTTGTACTTATCATATACTCCATGTTTAATTATATTAAAAAAAAAAATGGCGCCAAATAAAAAATTTATGAAGAAATGTTTTGAGGAAGAATTTATCATAGGTGATGTAAAATCGTATGAGGCATTTAGGTACTTACGTACTAACGGTACCTTGGCGACAATTAGTGAAAACGCGCCAACCGCCGCTGCAGATTTGGCGGTTTTTACATAACAATATGGCGTCGAAACTCAGCAAATCTACAGCCGTTAAGATTGCAGCCATTTAAAAATCGCCAAATCTGCAGGGGTTACTGTATTAGCGCCACTGAAAAACCGCCAAATCTGCAGGGGTTCCATTGGCGACACTTAAAAACGCCAAGTTTGTCGCCAAGGTACCGTTAGTACGTAAGTACCAACGTAAGTACCGGCATTTATTGGTAAATCATGATCAGTCTATAATTTCCAAAATTTTAAAGATGTTAGATCTAATGAATATTCGCTTTAAAATGGAACATCAAAATATTAAAATACCGGAAAGGAATTAGAATCGAATTACTGGAGGATAAACTATATAAAAGAATTTAAATTTCTTCCTTTTTTCTAAAAGTTATTCTTCGATAAATTTTAATTATTCTTTAAAATTTCATAGCTACATATTAATGTTGTATTAATGAAAATGACAGAAAATGTAAAATAGGCTGATATGCATACCATTTATGCTGTTTTATTTCATAAAAAATTATTAAAATTTATATCGGCGATTTTTTTTTGTTTTAGATTTTGGTTTCTTACGAACCATGATTAATAAAATTTGTACCAAGAAAAAAGTAAAAGAATTTATTTATTTTGCAACATTTAATTTTTATTTATTAAACCAAAATGAATTTTTCACTTAAAAGTTTGTGGCTTCACAGATTCACAGATTTTTTTTCCCGGCATATATTCGTTGAAATTGATAACGAAGTATTTATGTTTTCTTAATAAATTTTCAAAACTTGACTACTTTTTTTCGAAAAATGTTTTTAGAAAAAAATTTATTACAAAATTATATGTTTAAAAACCCTTCAAATTTCGCAATTTTTTTTGCCATAAAAACTGAAAAGTCATCGTTCAAAATTTAGTACTAGTTTTTATCTTATACAATTGAAGTTTGTTTTGTATAAATTACTTTTTACTTACTTTTATAAATTTCTTTGAACTTCCACAACGAATCCGCTATAGAGAATTTTTTTTATCACTGTGACAAAAATATCATATTTCCAATTAGTCCTATAGTCTTCTTAACGTACTATTTAATTTAAATTTTTCACATTGATTTTAATTAACCAAGTTTTAATCATTTACTGTTTCTATAATATTCCGAACAAAAGTCAGATGCCAATTTATTAATAAAATTACTGAATTATAGTATTATTTAATGTCATAATGAAATTCTTCTTCATTCATTCTAGTTCACATTAGCCCCATGATGGGCCAAGGCCTACTGACAGATTTCGAGACAGGAGAGATGTTTTCTTTTTTACGGGGTAGGGATGTCAGCTCCACGCCCAACGCTCTATAGTCATATTATGGGCCTGAATGGTCGAATGACCAGCGCTGTGGCGCTCGGTGTCACAGATTTCGGATTCGAGTCCCGGCGGTGCCATGGATGCTTGTAGTGGTTCGGAATCCCCTTTAGTCCATAGGTTCTGGTCCATAGGTGACCATAGGGCCATTAAAACCATAGTGACCATTTATTCCATAGTTGACTGTAGACGTTGCGCGTAGATACTCCTTAAAAAAAAGTCAGCTTCACGGAGCCATGCTAGACTTCTACCGAACGGGTGCTCCATCACAATAGAAGCTGACCCCTTTCCCTTCATCCACGAGCCCACACGGGTTCGTGGACTTGGTTTAGACGTCTACCAAGTAGGATAAGAAACAACAACAGTCATATTAGATTAGGACCTACTGGGTAAAGTAGATTCCGAACCATTACAAGCATCCATGGCTCCACCGGGACTTGAACCCCTGTAAGAATTATGCTAATTGAGGATAATCTTAGGAATAATATTATGGCCAATTCACTTCGTTACATAAAAAAAAAATTATTTCCAATGGAAAATGCCTAGTAGGTACAAGAATTTAGGTTATAAATTGCTGATTGCGAGTGTTCAAGTCACTATCTCCAGAAACAAGAAGACTCGATGGCAATTGCAGCATCACTTATTACCGTCTTACACTGACAGTCAGATGCATGACTGGAATATTCCTTCATAGGGCAAGCAAATGTGGGCTGTTACCCCTCTCCTTCCTCCCCCCCATAGTCCTCCCAGAAGGAAATGTCCTCATAATCTCCATTCATGTTCGCTTTACACATATTATTTTTATAGCATACATAAGCAGAAACATCATTTATCGACAACTAAAATTTAAAAAATTCAAAGAGATAATCCTCTAAATAAACTTAACTCTTAAACCGTGATGGCATCCAAAATGCTCAAAACATCTATAAATTTCCATTTAATCTATTTATTGTCCACCGGGTTAATCTGGTGCAGTGATTACCTTATATTAACGTATTCAACTGATTGCTTTTGTGGCCCAGTTTCATGGAATTGATAAACAAATTTTCTAATTTTGTATTCAGAAGACATAATTGAACTGACTATGATATTTCATAATCAAAATATAATGAGAAATCAAAATTTATTTTTGCCCTATAAAGTAATTAGTTTTATTTTATTTTTACTTATTTTATAAAAATATATTATAATTAAAAACGAACAATCTTTTAAAAATAATCTGACTTAACATGCATTTGTTCTACACAATATTATTATTACGCCAAATTTCTTGGCAACACTGTCGAAATTTCTTATTTAAGAGAATTAATGAAGCATATTAAAGAATTAAAAAATTTTTTTATCATTTATTGTTTTATAAAACAATAATTAAAAAATCAATTCTTATTTTATAAAAAAATAAATGATACAAAATATTTTATAAATTATTTTTTTTAATAGGAAAATACGGTTGAATAATTTCAAACTTTTGATGCATTGTTGTTTTTTAATTAAAAATTTTTCTCTTTTGTAGAATTTACGCAGAAAAAAAATTATAAAATGAAAAATTTAAAATTGTGCGATTTCAGTTAAAGATAATGCATTGATTGTTTAAGAATTGTTTGATTAGATTGTTTTAATATGAAATTGATTGTTTGTTAATATGAAATAGAGATTGTTTTAAAAGATTGTTTGTTAATATGAAATTGATTGTTTGTTAATATGAAATAGAGATTGTTTTAAAATATTGTTTTTTAATATGAAATTGATTGTTTGTTAATATGAAATAGAGATTGTTTTAAAATATTGTTTGTTAATATGAAATTGATTGTTTGTTAATATGAAATAGAGATTGTTTTAAAAGATTGTTTGTTAATATGAAATTGATTGTTTGTTAATATGAAATAGAGATTGTTTTAAAATATTGTTTGTTAATCAGAAATTGATTGTTTGTTAATATGAAATAGAGATTGTTTTAAAAGATTGTTTGTTAATATGAAATTGATTGTATGTTAATATGAAATAGAGATTGTTTTAAAAGATTGTTTGTTAATATGAAATAGAGATTGTTTTAAAATATTGTTTTTTAATATGAAATTGATTGTTTGTTAATATGAAATAGAGATGGTTTTAAAAGATTGTTTTCTAATATGAAATATTTTTTTGTAAATAAAGGATGACCATTACAAACTAACACAAATAGATTAGTTCTTAAATTTTTATTTATATTTTTAGTTCCTTAATTTTTTTTCTTTTTAAATTCAGTATGCAATTTACATTACAAAAAAGAAGCAATCGATTGAGTTTACGATGACATGAGTAATTGTGGGTTTAAATAACTCCCAATTTTTTTTTGTTCAAGAACTCCTACTTAAATGTAAATTACGTAGTTCTTTTCACTATACAAAAAAAATATATATATTGCATAATCTATCGCTTTGCTATTGGCATTTCCTGAAGATTCTTGTTTCATCACTTTCGTCGAAGTAGTAGCACAAGAATTTTTTTTTTTTTAGCTGTCAAAAGAATAGAAAAGATAATGCATTGATTGTGATTCGCTTTAAATTTGTTTCATATAAAATAACAAGAATCACGTAATTGTTGGATAGCTAAACATAAATGCTCGTTTGATCTTCCTAAATGCTATAAAACAACCCCAACCTATTATTAGCAAATAAAATTCGTCGTTGTATTTCAAATAAACATATCCTAATTCCAATGAAATTTAATTCCTTGCATTCAATAAAATACAACTCATTTAATTATTTATTTTTAACTGTCAAAGAATAGAAAAGAGAATGCATTAACTTTGAATCTTTTTAAATTTGTTTCACGTAAAATATCACAATTCATGAATTGTTGGATAGTTAAACAGAAATGCTCTCTTTATTTTATGCGCTCTTGTCAAAAAAACGTTACAAATGTTAACTAATATTAAAAAAAATGCCAAAAAAAATGCCAAAAATAATATTAACAAAAAAAAATTCGTCGTTCTTAAAATTACTTGGCCTTATTTCATATAAACATATCCTAATTCCAATGCGATTTAATTTCTTGCATTCAATAAAATACAATTTATTTAATTATTTTTTTGTAGCAATCAAACGAATAGTAAAGAGAATGCGTTGATTTTGTTTCGTTTTAACTTCGTTTCATGTAAAATATCAACATTCACGTAATTACGGGATAGTTAAACATAAATACACGTTTTATCTTACTAAATGCTATAAAACAACATTAACAAAACAAAATTAGTCGTTATTTTCGAGATAAAAAAATTTCTTAGCATTAACTCTGGGCTAATTACGATTGGTGCTGTTTATTTATTTTTTCGAATTCTTTTGGTGAGATTTTATATTCTAAATGAAGCAGGTTAGAGTTTGGATGTTATTTTATCTTAATGGACAGATTTAATTAATCTAGTTTTAATTAAAGTATTAACCTAAGTTTGAGAAAATCTGCCTTAATATTAATATTAATAATGACAGTGGACCTCAGTATGAGAATTATTATCTTTAATATTAATATTAGTAATTGCAGGGAACATCAGTACGAGAATTACTGACTTTAATGTTAACATTGGTAATGGCAGTGGAACTCAGTACGAGAATTACTTTCTTTAATATTAATATTAGTAATTTCAGTGAGCCTCAGTATGAAAATTACTGTTTTTAATATTAATATTAGTAATGGCAGGGGACTTTAGTATGAGAATTACTGGCATTATTATCAGTATAACAGAGGTTATGTTTTTATTGGTTATCAGTGGGCCTTATATTTCACTTGTGATTTCCACGAAAAGCATATTTGCTGTGATGAAAGGAGGAATTTCAGGGATAACTGACCAGCATTTTCGTGACATATGGGTGAAAATCCTGAAAAACTCCCGCCAGGCAACACATGCAATATACTTTACGCACATTGTCACAATCGCCATCTAGTCTTCTGGTTTTTGGAAACAGTGACTGTAATATGAGAATGAGAATATAATAATGAGACGATATAAGAATATAATAATGAGAGAATATGAGAATATAATAATGTGACTGCACATGTTAAAAGCAGTCACGAAAGAATACAATTTTCTTGTGTAATTTAATGTAAATTTTATTTATGATTTATATATATATAAATAATTGTTTGTCAAAAAATGTTTTATTAACAGAAGCCTAGATGCAATTGTAGTTAATTTAAATTTTAAATTTTAAAAACATCCACGAATCATCAAAAACTTTAAAGGAGACTCCCACTCAAGATATTTAAAAAAAGTTCGAGGACCATTGTTTTAGATCACTCTGTATTAAATTTCAAATGAATATCTCGATATATATGGTAGTCATAAAATAACTTTCGCTGTTTGGGAACATATGCAACTAAAAGTAATAAACACATTGAAACCAAATTTCATATACAGACTGTGGAAGACATGGGGAGATGATTTCCGCAAAAAAAACCGCCAAAAGTCGCCAATTGGGAAAGATTTTATTGAAATTTAAACTTTAATTTTGACTAGTTATTTAAATTTTATAGAAAATATTTAATTTATAGAATTTATGTTCAAATAAAAATTTGAATAAAAGTTCTATGAATTGTAATTACAGTCACGATTTTGTCATTGTAATTACATAAATATCCTTGAATGTTCCAGCTATAAGCAGCTTAGTTGTTTAAATATATTTTGCATATTTTTGTATCGAAATATCATGTTTTAAAATTCAAATTTTGAGAAAAATTAAAATAAAGTTTGAAAGTGTAATAAAATTTCTAAATTATAATTTAAAATAAATCCATTGCTGTATTTCTACAGACACACGCAATATGTGTACGTGTGCACACAGATATTGACGCAAGCTTCGTACAAAGCTATTATAGGCTTAATATTAAGATTTATCTATTTGTTTGTTAGCACAATGTGGGGCAATAATCATAAAAATTGTTTGAAAACGATCTAAGAGCAAAGAGTGTTAAATATTTTATGTTTACATTAATTGATATTTAAAATAACTGAATGTTAACATAAGTGCACTATTTTTATCATTATTTTATGTTTGTTTTTCTTAGCAATTGTTTTAAGAATCGAATTTTTTTATTGAATTGCTTTTGTATTTTTAAATTATAAAATTGTTAGAAAACGATCTAAAAGCAAAAAGTGTTAAATATTTAATGTTTACATCAACTGATATTTAAAATAACTGAAAGTTAAAATAACTGAAAGTTTTTTAATAACTATATGTACTATTTTTATCGTTCATTTATGTTTGTTTTTCTTAGAAATGTTTTTAAGAATCAAATTTTTTTATTGCATTGCTTTTTTGTGCATTGCTTTTGTATTTTTAAATTATTAAAATTGTTAGAAAACGATCCAAAAGCAAAAAGTGTTAAATATTTAATGTTTACATCAACTGATATTTAAAATAACTGAAAGTTTTTAATAACTAAATGTACTATTTTTATCGTTCATTTATGTTTGTTTTTCTTAGAAATGTTTTTAAGAATCAAATTTTTTATTGCATTTCTTTTTTGTGCATTGCTTTTGTATTTTTAAATTATTAAAATTGTTAGAAAACGATCCAAAAGCAAAAAGTGTTAAATATTTAATGTTTACATCAACTGATATTTAAAATAACTGAAAGTTTTTTAATAACTAAATGTACTATTTTTATCGTTCATTTATGTTTGTTTTTCTTAGAAATGTTTTTAAGAATCAAATTTTTTTATTGCATTGCTTTTTTTGTGCATTGCTTTTGTATTTTTTAAATTATAAAATTGTTAGAAAACGATCCAAAAGCAAAAGTGTTAAATATTTAATGTTTACATCAACTGATATTTAAAATAACTGAAAGTTTTTTAATAACTAAATGTACTATTTTTATCGTTCATTTATGTTTGTTTTTCTTAGAAATGTTTTTAAGAATCAAATTTTTTTATTACATTGCTTTTTTTGTGCATTGCTTTTGTATTTTTAAATTATAAAATTGTTAGAAAACGATCCAAAAGCAAAAAGTGTTAAATATTTAATGTTTACATCAACTGATATTTAAAATAACTGAAAGTTTTTTAATAACTAAATGTACTATTTTTATCGTTCATTTATGTTTGTTTTTCTTAGAAATGTTTTTAAGAATCAAATTTTTTTATTGCATTGCTTTTTTGTGCATTGCTTTTGTATTTTTAAATTATAAAATTGTTAGAAAACGATCTAAAAGCAAAAAGTGTTAAATATTTGATGTTTACATCAACTGATATTTAAAATAACTGAAAGTTTTTTAATAACTAAATGTACTATTTTTATCGTTCATTTATGTTTGTTTTTCTTAGAAATATTTTTAAGAATCAAATTTTTTTATTGCATTGCTTTTGTATTTTTAAATTATTAAAATTGTCAGAAAACGATCTAAAAGCGAAAAATATTAAATAATTAATGTTTATATTAACTGATATTTAAAGTAACTAAAAGTTAACATAAGTGAATTATTTTTATCGTTCATTTATTTTTATGTTTCTTAGCAATTTTTTTATTGCATTGCTTTTTTATTTTTAAATGATTAAAATTGCTAGAAAATGAAAGTAAAGAGTGTTCAATATTTAAAAAAATGTTATTAATTAATTACGTCATTATTAAAAATGTCATCATTATTAGAATGTTATTAAATGTTAAATATGTTAAAAATTATGTTCTAAAAGCAAAGAGTGTTCAATATTTAATGTTTACATTAACTTATATTTAAAATAACTGAAAGTTAACGTAAGTGTGCCATTTTTATCATGCATTTATATTTGTTTCTCTTAGCAATTTTTTAAAGAATCAATTTTTTTTACTGCATTGCTTTTGTGTTTTGCTATGATAAGTTTAGCTTAACAGTAAAGTATTTACACATTTTATGTAAATTTATTTGTTTTGGTCGTTTTGAATAAATGTATAGTTAATTTCTGAAAAAAATAGTATAACAGAAATTAAATAAATCATGAATTAAAAAAAAAGTTCTTTACATGTGAAGTGCCAATAAAACAAGATTCTTTCGACTTAAATCGGAAAGTCTATCTAGATAAATGCTTATACAAATTTTCAATAATCACCTGATGGTTACAGTTAATTGTACCATGATTTAGCATTGCTATTTTATTGATTTCATTTCCCCATTAGGACATGAAGAAAGACGCATTTTCTGTTTCTTTAAAAAAAAAAAAAAGAAATATCTCATTTAAATAATCGATTAATCATAAAAAGAAAAAACCCATGTGACTTGACACGCTTCGGAGAAATGCCATGTTTAACAGATGTTTCGAGCACGCCTAAACACAAACAAAAGAGCTCGCTTATATCCGCAAAGTGTAAGTAAGATTTCACTTTTTCTCTCAATCAAAGCTAGTTTTCAAGCAGTTTTTCCACACAGAAATTTGTACGTCACCTGCGAAGCCAGACAGCCAATGGCATGAGGGACCGCACGTGAAACCAGAGCGGAAATAAAAGTCGGGGATGAGGGCGCATGCGCAGAGGGCTCGTTACCTTTCCCGTCTGTTTTAATTTTTACCCTTCTGTCCCATTGAGAACATAACATTACAGGTGAATGCAAGACAGGACCTTGCTTCTTGTTGTGTTCCGGCTTAGAAGATTCTGAGCACTGAAGGATTCAGGATAACTGTTCGCCTCTTTTTCTCCTTCTGTGATAAGGTAGGATTTTTCTTTTTTTTTTTTTTTTTTTTTTTTTTTGTATGATTCTGTGAATCGAATGTTTTCGGTTCTCTTTTTCGGAAGTAGAATAAAATTGTGAAAAGTGATTGTTTTCTGAAAACTGGTATTCTAAAAACTACATAACTAATGGTAGTTTCAAATATATACATTTAATAGATGTCCTTATTACATTTAAATCATTGAATCGGTAAATCGAATGTTTTATGCTTCCCGCTTGTTAAGGAAACTAGACTGAATTGTGTAAATTGTTTGTTTATAATTAGAGATAAAGATAAGTATGAAATTATACATTCTTTTTAGAAATTATCTTTAAAGAACAGAAATTAATGTACAGTTTTTTTATTGATGTAAAGAAAGGTGCTATACATATTGTAAGAAATAATTTGAAAATTAGTAAATCGAATGTTTTTGGTTTCGCGCCTCTTGTGGAAGTAGGATGAATTGTGAAGAGATATTGCTTTATGAAAACTGATATTCAGAATAATATGAAATTAATGTTAATTTTTTATACATATTTCAGTAGATGTCTTATTACGTTTTTACATTTAAATCATTGAATTGGCGAATCGAATGTTTTATGCTTCGCGCTTGTTAAGAAAACTAGACTGAATTATGTAAAGTGTTCGTTAATAATTAACGATATAGAAAAGTATGAAAGTATAAGCCATTTTTTAAAAATTATGTTTTAAGAAAAATAAATCGTTGTATAGACCTTTTTTTGTTGTAAAGAAAGGTGCCATACATATTGTAAATAAACATTCGATTAGCGGATCGAATGTTTTCAGTTTCGTGCTTGTTAAGGAAACTAGACTGAATTGTGTAAAGCGTTTGTTTATAATTAACGATAAAGAAAAGTATGAAAGTATAAATTAATGTTTAGAAATTGTCTTTTAAGAAAAGAAATAGTTGTGTAGATATTTTGTTGTAAAGAAAGTTGCCATACGTATTGTAAGAAAACAATAAAAAATTAGTGAATGGAATGTTTTCGGTTTCGCGCCTCTTGTGGAAGTAGATTAAAATTGAGAGGAGAGCTTATTTTTCTTAAAACTGGTATTCAAAATAATATGTAACAAATGGTGGTTTCATATCTATACATTTAATAGGTGTCCTTATTATATTTAAATCATTGAATCGAGGAATCGAATATTTTATGCTTTAGGCTTATTAAGAAAAGTAGACTGAATTGCGTAAAGTGTTTATTTATAATTAACGATAAATGATTGAATTGTGTAAAGTGTTTAAAGATGAAGGAAAATATGAAAGTATAAATTAGTTTTTAGTAATTATGATTTAAGGAAATAAATGGATGTACAGATCTTTTATTGTTGTTGTACAGAAAATTGTCATACATATTTTTAAAAACTTTTGAAAATTAGTGAATCGAATGTTTTCGTTTCGCGCTTGTTAAGGAAATTAGACTGAATTGTGTAAAGTGTTTGTTTATAATTAACGATAAAGAAGAATATGAAAGTATAAATCAGTTTTTAGAAATTATCTTTTAAGGAAAGAAATTGATGTGCAGATATTTTGTTGTTGTAAAGAAAGTTGATATACATATTATAAAAAAAAAAACATTTGAAAATTAGAGAATCGAATGCTCGCGCCTTTTGTGGAAGTAAATTAACATTGTGAGGAGAGATGATTTTCTTAAAACTGATATTCAGAAAAATATGTAACAAATGGTGGTTTCATATATATACATTTAATAGGTGTTCTTATTATATTTAAATCATTGAATCGGTGAATCGAATGTTTTATGCTTCAGGCTTGTTAAGGAAACTAGATCAAATTGTGTAAAGTGTTTGTTTATAATTATGGATGAATGACTGAATTGCGAAAAGTGTTTGTTTATAATTAACGATAAGTGACTGAATTGTGTAAAGTGTTTAAAGATAAAGAAAAATATGAAAGTATAAATTACTTTTTAGTAATTATGATTTAATAAATGAAATTGATGCGCAAATCTTTTGTTATGGTAAAGAAGGTTGCCACACATATTGTAAGTAAACATTAGAAAATTGGTGAATCGAATGTTTTCGGTTTGGTTTCGCTCTTGTTAAGGAAACTAGATTGAATTGTGCAGTGTTTGTTTATAATTAACGACAAAGAAGAGTATGAAAGTATAAATGTTTTTAGAAATTATCTTTTAGGGAAATAAATTGTTATGCAGATATTTTGTTGTAAAGAAAGTTGATATACATATTATAAAAAAAAAAACATTTGAAAATTAGAGAATCGAATGTTCGCGCCTTTTGTGGAAGTAAATTAACATTGTGAGGAGAGATGCTTTTCTTGAAACTGATATTCAGAAAAATATGTAACAAATGGTGGTTTCATATATATACATTTAATAGGTGTTCTTATTATATTTAAATCATTGAATCGGGGAATCGAATGTTTTATGCTTCAGGCTTGTTAAGGAAATTAGATCGAATTGCGTAAAGTGTTTGTTTATAATTATGGATAAAGGACTGAATTGCGAAAAGTGTTTGTTTATAATTAACGATAAGTGACTGAATTGTGTAAAGTGTTTAAAGATAAAGAAAAATATGAAAGTATAAATTACTTTTTAGTAATTATGATTTAATAAATGAAATTGATGCGCAAATCTTTTGTTATGGTAAAGAAGGTTGCCATACATATTGTAAGTAAACATTAGAAAATTAGTGAATCGAATGTTTTCGGTTTCGCGCTTGTTAAGGAAACTAGACTGAATTGTGTAGTGTTTGTTTTTATAATTAACGATAAAGAAGAGTATGAAAATATAAATGTTTTTAGAAATTATTTTTAAGGAAATAAATTGTTATGCAGATATTTTGTTGTAAAGAAAGTTGCCATTTTAATTAATGTTAATGTAAGTAAACTAGTTAAATGTAAGTAAACATTTGAAAATTAGGAAATCGAAAGTTTTCGGTTTCACGCTTCTTATTGGAAGTGTATTGATTTGGAAGTGAAGTGAATAGAATTTTAAACTTGTATTCAGAAAATAAATTTTTAAATAGATTTTAAGGTGCTAAGAATTAAAATAAAATAAACATATTGAAATATTAATTTTTAGAAGGTAGAATTAAAAAAAAAATAATAAATTTGTTTATATTTTGTCACTGTAATAAAAATTGCTCTAAATTTTGGAAAAAAATATCATGCATTTTATTTCGCATTTCTTATGAAAACATTTTGAATTCGGTCGAATTTTTTTTTCGAAATTAGATGTAACGATAGGAATTTTATTAATGTGATATTTAGAAATGTGTGTTATTAATTAATTCTTGTTTATTCTAACAGATTTAAATTATTAACTCAATCAATCAAATTTTTCAGTTCGTTCAGATTATTTCGATGTATGTATATTGTTCAAAAAATGTTCTTATGTAAGTATATTGAATTGAAGATTGATGGTTGTTTTTAACCTATATTCAGAAAATAAATTTTGTGTAAGATATTAGCGATAATTTGCATGCGTTAGGAATTAGCTAATTAATTTTATTAGATGAGTTTATAACATTTAAAACAATGTCTCTGTAAAATGAATGTTTCAAGTTTTCAACTACTTAGAAAAATATAAATTGCGTGGGATTGATAACTTTTTAAAATTTTTTCTCTCCAAATAAATGATTATATGGGAATTATATTTAAACTTTTACAATGTTAAATAATAGATGAAAGAAAAATATGAAAGTGCACAAACAATTTTAGCAAGTAAAATTTAAAATGAGAAATTAATACGGTTTTTTTTTTCGAACTTGTAATATACATTGTTCTCAATGTTGTAAGTAAACATCCCAAATTATAAAAACAGTTTATTCCATGTTAGTAACTGCAAATATTTTACTTAAATTTTCTTGTTTTCGCGTGCACCAATAAATAATTAAAATTTCAAAACGTAGCTTTTAATTAATTAAAAAAAAATGTACTTACTGTAAAAACTACTACGTTTTAAAATTACTTATTACAGCTATTGTATAGTTCTTGGTATCATTATAATAGTAAAGTGGCCATGATCAAAAATCATAGGCATGACTAATAGACAGATTTTAGATTAAATAATTGAAATATGCGACCTTAGTTTAATAACGGAAAAGAATTTAAATGTATTAATCTACTATTGGAATTTTATTTTTTATAACAATGCACTGAATATTAATATGAATTAAATGAAAATCATGAAATGAATGAATGAAAATCTATTTATACACAGTGATTTCCTTATTAATATTCAATATGCAAAATTTTGCAATCAAAAACAGTTCTTTAAATATTCAATGCATAACTTGAAGCAAGTTTTTTCCCCCGTGATATCTGATGATATCTTAACCCAACCGCATCATTTCAGACTATAAATTGTTTTTAGAATTCTATTTTTTGTCTTATTATTTCTGCCTTTGTTTAAAAATATATGAAATCCAAAAAAATGTTGTATAAATTCCTATTTCTTTTATGTGTTTCCTCTCTCTTTTAAATTCTCTGCAAACGTATCGTTCTACGAAATAAAAAATTTTCCACCTACTTTTTCTAAGAAAGTTAAAAAGATTTTTATTATCAATACGCAAGTAATAATTTAATGCTCCAGTTATTTTCTAGATATCGTTCTGAGAGGAGAGAAACAGTTTAAAAGTTACACAAAGGATAAAGAAAAAGGAAAATATATATAGTGGAATTTTTTCCGCCATAATACAAAGATGTTTACTAGTAAAAAAAAAAAAAGGAAAAGTTTCGTAAAGTGTTTATAAGAAAAACATTGCTGTTTTTTTTTTAAACCCTAACTGTTAAAACTGTTTTATTGTGATTTGAATTTTAGAACAAAATATTAACAGAATAAAAATGTTTACTAAAATGTTTTTGAAGATATAAAATGTTGGGTTTTTAAAAAAATGGATATGAGTTTATATTTTTATTCATATATGAGTTTATAACATTTTAAATTTATAAAATATTAGTTATATATAAAATATTAGTTTATAGAATATATATATAAATGCATCAATCAATATGAGATAACTGTATCAATAATATTTATAATTGGGTAAAATTTTAATAAATTAAAAATATGAAAAACTTGTATATATGTATGTATGGAAGTTTTTACAGATTTATAAATTGTTATTTGTAATAATTAAATTAAATTAAAATAATTAAATGTTTATTTATATATTTTTTAGATAGTTATATAGATTTTATAACGATTATATACTCGCATATATATATGCTACTGTGCCCAAAAAGTAAGACATAAATAATTTAGAAATAATTTTTTACAAATTAAAAAAGAATTGCCTTTTTATTTCAAGATATGTGTAATTAAATACTACCGTGCCCAAAAAGTAAGACCAATTATTTTTTTTCAATATATCTTTATTTGCACAAAATCTTTTTATTTATCAAATTTATTTCATCACCTTCAAAGTAATCCCCTCCGGACACAATGCACTTATGCCAACTTTTTTTCTAATCCTCAATGCATGCTAAAAAGTCATCGGCACGGCTGGCCTTCAAAGCGCGCGGCGATTTACATTGAGTTACGCCTTCAAAGACTAAAAAGCCCTCAAAGCGCGCGGAAATTCGAGGCGATTCACTTTGAGTCGATTGAAGAATCTCTTCAATCTACTCAAAACGGTGTCCTCGGAATGGTCTTTTGACTTTAGGGAATAGCCAGAAGTCGTATGGTATGAATACGGTGGTTGTGGACCGATATGGGTTTTATTTTTGGCGAAAAAGTCACGAAGAATCAATGTAGTGTGAGCTGGCGCATTCAGTGTTTTCGGTACCAATGGAGATTTGACGCGTTTGAAGCGCAAAATGGAATTGATCCATCTTTTTGAAATTCCAACATCAGCAGCAAGGTCTCGAATTGTAAATTGACGTTTTGTAACCACCAAATGTTTAATTTTTTAATGTGAGCTTCGTCGGTTGAGGTTGATGGTCGAAAAAAGGGCTCTTCGTCTTCAACGTGTTCTCTGCCTTCTTTGAACAGTTTATACCACTTGTAAACATTTCTTTTCCATATAGGAATGCTCATCGAATGCCTTCTGCAGCATTCTATATGTTTTCGCAAACAAAATTGAATGCAAGTTCTTTGCTCAATTAATTCAGACATTTTAAAAATCGCCAAAATCAGTTTTAGCCTCTCACAAAGCGAAGCATAACTCAAGAACTAATGAATATTTTGACGTCAAATTTCACACAGATGTCAAGGACAGTGCCAGCAACCTAAAAAAAAATTGAAATTCCATAAGCCCCAGGAATTTTAAATTGAAAATTGTTCTTACGTTTTGGACACAAAAGTATATATCGGGATCAGATGGCTGAGTGATGTAGCACTCTGGCTGTCGGTGCCACAGGCTATCGGATTTGAGTCCCGGCGGGGCCATGGATGTTTTTAGTGGTTCGGAATCCCCTTTAAACTGTAGGTCCTGGTCTAATATGATTGTAGAGCGTTAGGAGTAGGGCTGACGACTCTACATCGTAAAAAGAAAACATCTCTTGTCTCGAAATGTGGTAGTAGGCAGACGGCCTTTTCTCACCATTGGTCCATGACTGCGTTCGCCGCTGGGATTCGAACCCGAAACCTGTGACATCGAGGGACAGAGTTCTGGTCACTCGGCCATCAGACCCCCTCCCCCCCCTAGTTTTCGATTACATCAACGATTAAATATGTTTTATTATGTGTACACAGTAATGAGACCTTTTTGATCGTGTCTAATTTACTGACTATTTGATTTTTTTAAAACATATTAGGCATATATTCAATGAATTCTATAAAAATTAAGTTATTTAAATACATATGTCAATTATATGAATTAGGTGAGGGCAAAAATATGTTGTTTCACTTGAAATATTTAATTTATCTGTATTAAAAAATATAAAATTTTATTTAGCGATACATTAATTAGCCTTTCAATTTCTCAAATGCATGGTGACAGTTAACATCGTACATATCCTCTTTGGTACACTAGATTATGTTTGTGGCAATTTCTAATTTTATTTCAGAAAAAATGTTGTTGTTCCATAACATTTGAATTTTTCAGAAAAAGATATTATCCAACAACATTTGAGTTTTCAGAATTGCATGAAATACTCCCGGAATTCGATGAAATGCTACGAAATGTTCCAAGAATTCGATGGAATGCGACGAAATACTACGGTATTCGATCATTTTTTTAAACTGATTTATTTATTTAATACAGTCATTTCCCATTAGTTTCCGAAGGCTTTTTTTCTGAATATCAATTTTTTTGCTTTATTTTTGAATATTTTTTGCACTGATTGATTTTTGAAATCATATCTGGAGAGGTTATAAATTTTTACCTAATGATAAGCAATAATAATATATTACCAACTATCATAGCTTTCTGCAAATCATTAAAATCGAGCGTATACTGAATATCTACAATAGTCAAAACTCCACAGAAACTGCTTGTATGCTTGCATGATATTTTTTATTTATTCTATCTGGCAATGCCACTGATTTTTCATACTTCACAATGTTACAAATCTGCCACTGTTTAAAGGTAATAACTATGTGAGATATACGGGTGTACATTTCATACAATGAAATTATATTCTAACAAAAAAAAAAGTTAAAGTGCTCTCCTTTAATAATCTCAGTACCTCAAGAGGTAAAACTGAAAAGTTAACATTCTTTTTCTCAAAACTAATGATATACAACTGAAGAAGTAAACTTGCAAAAGCCTATTTAGGGTTATCTATTTTGTATAAAGTGACCTATTACATAAATCTGTAGCTGAATTAGAAATCGTGAAATACAAATGTTACGGTATTTGATTAATGTCATAACTGCATCACTAATGACACAGCTAGCTAAAATTTTACACAAAAACTTTTTATGCTCCAAAATGATGAAACAGTGATAATTAAAAATGAAAACGTTCTTTTTTTCCTTGTCAGAAGCTCGCGGTCCTTTATTCGGTATTTGACTATCACAGAAATTTGTCAGACGATTTGAAGAATAAATCTTCGAGTTTAACCATGATTAATTATTCTAATAAAGAATAATGTGAAAATTCACAGCATAAAATCATCAGTGGTAAGGCAATGCGGAATGGCCACCAAGATCGCCCGCCCTAACTCTTCTAAATATTTCTCTGTGAGATTACCTAAAAGATAATGGTAACAAATTGTGTATTCAGTGTATTAGGATTATTCCAGCATGCAGATGGATAACATCTAAAATGTTGCAAGGCGTTAAGGAAATTTTTTTATATAAACAGAAGTGCATTACTACCAATAATGGACACAATGTATTAATATAATTACTGACATATAATGATTCAAGTAGATTATTTTATATTTGTTTTCTACATAATATATTGCTGTCGTTCCACTAGGTATATTCTAATTAAAAACATTAATTTTATTAGTCAGTTTGACTCCGTCTCAACAGATGACACTTCTTAACCTTGTTTTGTGACATACATATGTCTGCCATCGGATACTGTGAAACTTTCATTTCAGAGCTTTTAATCTAATTATCAGTGTATTTAGAGCAGTGACTCTCCAACTTTTTATTAGGGTTTCTTGAGTGACAGTCACTTAAAAAAATGCAAATCAATTACAATTAAAACATAGGCTATTGTTAATAAAATACATTTTGGTATACAAATATTTTTTCAGAAAAGGCCATTAAGTTCCATAGTCATCTTAATCACAAATTAAAATTAAAATTTCAGTAAGATGAAGGCATCTCCTTTACTTAAATCAGTTCTTCTATGTTTAAATTTGTTTTGGCCAATGACACTCTAATATCATTTATACCATCTAATCAGTTTCGGAATTTTTTTATTTTATGTACAGTGAAAAAAGTAGTCAGGGTTACAAATGGGGGGTTATGGCTGAGTGGCTAGAGCTCTGGCATTCGATACGACAGGCTTCAAGTTCCAGTTGCTGCGGTGCGATGAATGTTTGTAGTGGTTCGGAATCCACTTTAAGCCGTAGGTCCGGTCTCATATTGACTGTAAGAGCGTCACGGAGCTCAGTCAGGCTTCTCTCACCCCCATCATTCCCAAACTGTATAGCTGCACCACAGCTCTAGCCACAGTGATGTGGGGTTATGGTAGTAAAATTACTTTAAATCAGTTTAATTGTTAAATAGAGAATATAGAAATTAAATTAAATTCATCAGTTAAAAACTATTAAGATAATAGAAGATCCAAAATATTTCCAGGATCATTTTTTTTTCTAATGCAGCTGGCAAGTATAGACCGTTATGTTTTATGCCATAAGGGCTGCACAGCATTTACTCACTTTGCATTACCCAGGGGGCACGTGTAACTTGATGGTAAGCCACGGACGCGGAGTAACGATGCCCCCGCAACGCTCTACGATCCTATTAGGACCGGGACCTACGGTTTAAAGTGGATTCCGAACCACTACAAACACCCATAACACTGCCGGGATTCGAACCCGATACCTGTGGTACCGAGCGCTAGCCACTCTGCCATCAGGCCCCCTTACCAGAATCATTAAGGAAACGAAATACCCTCATCCCCAAAGCAAACGGAATTTCATTGTTTAAGGATTTAGATTTTTATTAAACACACTGGATAATGCAAATCAAGATAAAACGCACTACCATTAATTTTTTAACTATTTTGTAGCAAGCAGATTTGTTGTCACAATAAAAACCAGCCAAAACTTCTATATGGATTTTTGTCAACCTAACGTTACAACACAAATAAGCTCAACTTTAAATATAAGAAATTCAAAATATTATGCAGAAATGCAGGATGTTATATATTATGTAGGAATGCACAGCTGGTTAAATAGCACTGAAATATACGTCAAAAATGATTCCCAGAATCAAACTTAATAAAAAATGATCGCTTTCATCTATTCAAAAGATTTATCGATCAACAAAGCATAATCTGAATTTTTATATTTTAACAGCTTTAATTTTTATTTGAAGAAAAGGTATAAACGATGAAAATAATTAACGTTCATCGAAAAAAATGAAAAATATATTACACCGAATTATATAATATATTTAAATATATGCAGCACATATAACATATACTTACTTAATTAGTAATTGTATATTTGATATATTTATTAAAAACTTATGTTAAATATTTTGAAGGTATTTTAATATTTCTTTTTTTACACAATATATTTTAAAATAATCAATAAAACCATTTAAGTAACACGCGTAGAAATTGTTGTACTGTAAACATAAAATGCTTGAAAATTATTTACTTTTCTTTTGAAAATGTTTAGCTAGAAAAACATCTATCGACTTTGATGATTTACTACCAAAATTATTTTTTAATAAATTTTATCTTAAGAACAGTTCTAAATAATGAAAATAATTACTATTCATTGAAATACAAATTAACAACATGAAAAAAATGGATAAAATATAATGCTAAATTACACTACTATTGAGCAATACATATAAACATAAAATCTAATGAGTATAAAGAACTAAATAATATAAGACCAATACTTTTTCAAGGTCAACTAACTAATTATTTTTATAGAATTGACTTTTTACAATTTTATAAGCCACTTAAATCTTAGCCTCACAAAAAAACAAAAGGTTACTATGGTTAAAAAAGGTTAAAAAGGTTATACAAAAAGTTAATTGAAATCTAATTACCATGTAAACCTACACGGTTTGTATTTCCTTCTTGATGATATAAAATGATTTTTAATGTATTATTTAATATTTTATTTTCTTCCTTACAATAAAATTTTTTTTACAAGTTACAGAGTACTATAGCGTATTATTCGTTTCTGTATAGATCCGTATAACGCATATGCATCTATCATTGTACTCTAACTCTGTAAATTTATTTTATTTTTTTATTATTTTTTCACCCTCATCTTTTTAATTGATAAGGGATTGCATATTACTGGATACAGGGGTAAGAGTAAAAGTGTGGGGTAGGGTAAAGTATATAAACAATTTATTATGTATTTTATAGTATGTGAACTGCTGAGTTGATATTTTTAACAGTTAACATAAAAATGAAAGCAAAATAATAAGCTATAAGAAAATAAGTTATCTCTGAAAGTTCTTCTGTAGAAAGCATTGCCTTTGTAGTAGTATTGTATGTAGTATTGCACCATCTTTGTAGTAGTAGTATCTTTTTCTGTATAATTTCAAAGAATGACATCTAAGAATGACATCTAAGTACCTTGTATTTGTGTGTTGTACTGGAGAAAATCCAGAAAACTGCAAGAGATACAAATCCAATATCATCTTTCATAATTGCTATTAATAATACTCATTTCTCATTTATAAGGCATGCCAGCATCGAAATAAAACTCTCTTAAGTAAGAAAATTATTTAAAATGGAAACATGAGAATGTTATTTTTCTATTTTATATTTTAATGGGAAAAGAATGAAGTCCGATTTTATACCCTGTAGGGAAATATTTGGCATTTTTTTCAGAAATTCACGAATTTTATTTTAAAATCAAAATAACAACAAGGTACTAAATTATAATAACACTCAGGCTTATATTTTAAAAAGCAAAAGAATAAGATTGTAAATTTAAAAAAAAATGTTAAGCTTATTTGGATTTTATATCCTATAGTGAAATATATGGCATTTTTTTCAGAAATTCACGGATTTTATTTTAAAATTAAACTAACAACAAGGTACTAAATAATTACGATAACATTGACACAGTGTGATTATATTTTAAAAAGCAAAAGAATAAGATAGTAAATTTTCACAATATTAAGCTTATTTTAGAACAATAGATTAATAAATTCGATAATTGCTTTCACAAAAAAATAAATGACACTAATACCAATTAATATTTCCTTGCCCTTAATTACTGGTAATTAAAAGCATCTTCATTCACTTTTGACTAACCACTATGATTACTTTTAATGTATTCCTTGACAATAGCTCTTCGGTGTGTTGTACTGTCATTCAACCCTTAACCCATTCACACGTGCAAGGAGCAACTGTTACAACGTTTACCGACCTCTTTTAACTTTGTGACGTCAGTCACAACCTGAAGAGATTATGTAATGAAAAAGCAAATGAACGTGATCCAACTATGAAATTGTGTTCTTCATCAGCAACGTGGAAGTGATGTTTGCTTAATGAATTCTCGTGTGTGTATGGAAGAGAAATTGACATTATTATACGTTGAGATGGATAGCATATTTTGAAATTGCTGTGGACTTCATGTAAGCATTGCATCATCACGATGTATCCTTGGCATTATTTCTTTAAAGACAGTTAATAAACATTTAGTGATGTTTACGGTACGTATAAGGAAGGAGAATTGAATTAACATGCAATAACTGTTTGTTCAGATGGATTAAGTATTGTAGAACGGTAGTGAACCCAATGTAAACATCGTATTAGCAGGATAAATCTTTGACATATTTTAAAGGCAGTTTATAAACATTGAATGATATTCGTGGTCTGTGTTAGTAAGGTTAAGTAATTAGTTATTATTAAGTTAGTTAGTAATTTAGTTAACTTGGAATTACTTCGGTGTTAGTAAGTGGAATTAAGTTAACTTGGAATTACTTCTGTGTTAGTAAGGGGAATTAAGTTAACTTGGAATTACTATTAGTTCATATTAATGGAATATTATGGAATTGCAATGAATTCAATTTAAATGTTGTATCTTGAGTATATATCCGTGGTATAGCTCTATAAAGACAGTTAATAAACATTTAGTGATATTTATGGTAGGTATATGGAAGGAGAACATGTCATAACTGTTAGTTCAGATGGATGACATATTGCAGAACAGTAGTGAACTCATGTGTAAACTTTGTATTAACAGGATATATATTTGGCATATTTTAAAAAGAGTTAATAAACTACTAGTTAATTACTATTAGCTCAAATTAATGGAATATTTTGGAATTACAATGAATTCAATTTAAATATTGCATCACGATTATACATCCGTGGTATATTAACGTGGTATATTAGTTCTTTAACGATAGTAATAAACATTAAGTAATAATTAAGTGATGATTAAGTGGAAAAATGTCGTAAACACTTTTTTTGTCAATTTTGGATACTTGATCAGAAGTTATTCTCTAATGATAGGCAATTTTGTACACTTGATCAGAAGGCATTCTCTAGTGATAGGCAATTTAGCAGCAGATTTCATGTTATTTAGAGTGAAGCTTGGACTGCTACACAATCAACAAGAGAGGGGAATTAGATATAATAAATTAAACTACTTTCAATGTGCAGAAGAAGAAGCATTTTCAAGGGATCTCGCAATTGCATGTTGCATTAAAACTATTAAGGGAATCCAGTTGTTGATGTCAGACATCATTGTCTACTCGTTTTAACAAAGCTGCTCCAATCAAATACACTTCCATTTGTTCACTGGAATATACGAGTTGGATCAAAAATTTTAATTTATAAATTGTTTGCTGGCTTGTTCTCATTGATTCCGAAAAAAAAATTCTGAGAAAAGAAATTTGTATTTATAGATGAAAAAAAATTTGTATATGAAAAATTAAAAGTTTGACAGTGAAATGTTAGGGTTTTCAAGATTGTAATTGTTTGTTATGAATAATTTATATTGCAATTTTGTTAAAACAAAATTATGCAATATTTTTTTCTCAATAGGTCCATAAGAAAACGTAAAATTTATTAAATTTGTTTAATTTTTTTTTGTCTGGAGAGGTATTGTATTGATAATTGTTACATTTTTATTACATTTTGATGAATGCTAATTACATTTTTATTACATTTTGAACATCATTTGTAATTAATGAACCTGGTATAATAATTAATAGTACAAAGTATTACAATATGAAATAAATCTGTATTCTGAATGTTATGAAACATTTTTACTTTACACGAGATTTTCACGAAAAGATTTTTTTTTTTTAAATTTCAGAAGGTGTAAATTTTTGTAAAAATTATTTAAAATTAGCTATTGCAAATTTGAAAACAACAAAAAGACTTCAAACCGCAAAAAGTAATTTTTAATTTAGTACATTTCTTTTCACTTAGCTTCTAGTTTCCTCAATTTTTTTTCTTTTGTCTATTTTGATTTGGTTTCGTTTGTCGCTCTACGGTAATTTTTTTGCACACTAATTAATTAATTAATAGACCGAGACCTACAATTTAACGTGGATTCCGAACCATTAACAAACATCCATACCACCGTTTTTTTCCGAGCTTTTGACCTGTTACTGAATTAACACAGCTATCAAATTCATAAATTTTATCATATTTTCTCATAAACAAATAATTGATTAAAAACTAATAAACATTTATTTGCTAATGATTTAAAAAAATACATTATTCTTACAGACAGCCGATGTAACATTATTAAGGCCTTTTGGCAGCTTTATTCTTGGAAGAGAAGAGGTTTTTTATCATGTGTGAACATGATGTTGTACTGGTTAGGGGTTCGTAGCACAATCCAAAAAGTGCAGAAAGCAAATAGTGATATTCCAAACGAACTTATTTTTCGAATTTTGATAAATCTTTTTGTGTATTATATGTAATTACGTTTCTTGTATAATTTGGAATACTTCATTCTTCATTTATGATTAATATTTCCAAATTTTGATATAGTCTTTTGACTATTATTGAATGTGATAACTTTCTTGTGGAATTTGAAATATTTCATTCTTAATTTGCGACAACATTTATCTTACTTTTGTATATTCGTTTAGAGATTCTTGAACAATTCATTCTTCATGAAGTTCTTGATCTATTCAACATTGCCATATTCATGTGGCTATTGAATTTGGCCATTCTTGTAATATTCCAATCAATTGCTTCATATATCTCGTGCATTATTAAACTGGCATATTCCTGAGTTTAGTCATTCGTTCTCCAATGTTCATACATGATGAGTTGAAATTTGCCGAGCAGATTTCATTTTTTTTTTAGTTAAAAAATTGAAATCAGCTGACAAAACATACATTTACAATTATAATGAAGAGATCATTTGGAAAGATAACAAGCCATCACGTGAAAATACCACGAAAATGTTCCTCAGACTTATTAAGAAGTCGGGAAGCTTTGAGAATGGGAATCATCATCTTCCATCAAAATGATGATAGGTTTCCTAGTTATTCAAAGTAAACAAAAGAATCTCAATAAAATAACCGCAGAAGAAATAGGTTTTCCCCACCTTGAAGCCATCTTTCCCGTTTGCTTTTTTATTTATTCCTTGAGGTTGAGACATGCAGTCTGTTTGGTCTTTCACTGGTTATTCTACTTTTACGGCATTTCATCTCTGTCATATCTGTCGGTGCAATCTAGTGAAATTACCTTTCTTATTAACGATCCGAGTGTTTTGACTCTGTAGGCAAATGATTGTTGCGTAATGGAATTGCAAGAATGCCATTTGGCGATGTGTTTCTGGTGTCATTATGTTAATTTAAAGATGTTTAGCAATATTTTTTTCTTTCCACCAAACTTCTTTTAAAAGAATTAGTGCAAACCATTGTATTACAAGGGAATTGTAAGAATGTAATTACATCGGATTCTGTGTTTGGTAATTTTAAAGATTATTATTGTCCTTTTTCCACCAGGTCATATGTTTTTAAGTATAGTTGAGCAATTGAAACGTAAAGAATACTTTTAATTATATATCTCTGGAATACTATTATAAGATTAATATTCTATTTATTTAACAATATTTTTCTTATTTAAGCAAATAGTTATGATTCAAAAGAATGTTAAAGAAGATCAGATTCCGTATTTGGTGATTTTAAAGGACTATTCCTGCCGTTTTTTTTTATTTATTTTTATTTATTTTTTTTAATAGATACTAAGATTTTACCATAGGAATTGTTACGTAATGACGTTAGTATAATTTTGATTATCTCTTTCTAGATTGCTGTTTTTCAGGGCGATCGTTATTTTTGTATGATAATTTTTTTCTAAGGGCTACGTAATAGTCAATATAAAAAAATTTTAAGAAGAGAATTACAAGGCAAAAATAATTTCAAATGGATTCAACTTAAGAATTTGTATAGTTATTGCTAGCATTTATCTATGTAGGATATTTTTAATTAAAGAATTTTTATGTATTGGAATTGTTAAGATTACATTTCATTATATGTTTTTGAATTTGATGATTGTAAAGATTGCAATTCTTTTTGCAAGATCTTCAATATTTAAACACATATTTGTTGCTGAATGGTAAGAGTGATATGATGATACGTTTCTAATGACTTTAATGATGAAAAAGTAAAGAAATCATTACTATAACCAATCCGAAATACTATAATTTATTTTGAACTAGATTTTGGAATTTTTAAACTATGAAAACGTATATAATAAAATATGATAGATATTTATTTTATATATTTGTATTGGAATTGGTAAGAATTATATTTCATTATCTGTTCTTGAATTTGATGATTTTAAAAATTGCAATTTTTTTTGTAAGATCTTTAATATTTAAAGACTTATTTGTTGCTTAATGGTAAGAGTGATATGATGATCCGTTTTAATGACTTTAATGATGAAAAAGTAAAGAAATCATTACTATAATCACTTCAAAATACTATAATTTATTTTGAACTAGATTTTGGAATTTTTAAACTATGCATGAAAAAATATATAACAAAATATAATATAGATAGTTATTTTATACATCTATTAAAATTTTAACAGTTATTATTTTTATTTTTGATAGTTATACTTCTTCAGTTTTTAAATTCAGATTATTTAAATTAACATTTCTTTATGAAAAAAAAAATAAAAAAATGAATGACGACCAAAATTTATAAAGTGAAATTTATAAGCAAATTTAATAATTATTTTTTTACTACAAATAATACATTAAAAATGATTCAACACGAAAGAAATGCATTTACATCCATTCCTTTTTTAGAAAGAAATTTTTTTTTTTCACATTGAAATAGGAATTCTGAAAACAATTGCTTAAATTACTGCTTTTTAAAAAAAATCAAGTTTGAAAATGTCTTTCTTTAATTTAAACATAGAGGCTGATTCTTCCAAATACCAAATTGCACCACTAAATATTTGCGCGCACAATTATTTCAACGCATACTTCCTTGTGTACGCTCGTGCACGACGATCGTGTTCGCCTTGGTTTTTCAGATAAAGACGCGCAATGTCGCTAACCAGAGGATCCTTGGGATTGCAATCGGACAACAGGGAACATATGGACAGAAGCAGCGAATAGACAGTGATCGCTGGTGACCACTTACTATCCAAGATGTCTAAACACACTTCTCCAGAACTATCTATGTTGCAATGATAAATCTTTGTCTTAAAATTTACCTGAAAAATAATGAAAAAAATTTTTTTTGTCTTTCAAAATATAATATATATATATATATATATATATATATATATATATATATACCAAGATCAATTTTCAATTTAAAATTCCCGGGGCTTATGGAATTTCAAATTCTTTTTTCTTTTTTAGGTTGTCCTTGACATCTGTGTGAAATTTCACGACAAAATATTCATTAGTATTTGAGTTACGCTTGGCTTTGCGAGACGCTAAAAGTGATTCCGGCGATTTTTGAAATGTTTGAATTAATTGAGCAAGGAACTTGTATTAAATATTGTTTGCGGAAACTTATAGAATGTTGCAGAAGGCATTTGGTGAGCATTCCTATATCGGAAAGAAATGTTTAGAAATGATATAAACAGTTCAAAAGAAGCCAGAGAACGCGTTGAAATCGAAGAGCGCTCTGGTCGACCACCAACCTCAACCGATGAAGCTCACGTCCAAACAATTAAAGATTTGCTGCTTGCAAACCGTTGATTTACAATTAGAGACCTTGCTGATGATGGTGGTATTTCAAAAGGATCGGTCAATTCCATTTTAAAAGATGTTTTGCGCCTCAAACGCATAGTATACTTTGTCCTGCCAAATTAAAATGCATTATAGAAAATTACATATCGCGAATATATGTGCATACTAATTTTCATAGGTATCGTTTCAACGGTATTAAATTGAAATTAAGTTACAGCCCCATCTGGTGGCAAGTAACAATAAATTGGATAGCGGGAACATATTTTCCATACTCGAATACATATTATTATCAATTTTCATAGCGATTGGTTGAACGGTATAGAAGTTGATATACTGTAACACCAACAAAGGGGATAGCATAAAAATATTCTCCAAGTTTTGTCAAACACACACACAAATATCAAAATCAGTCAAGCAATTTAGAAGGAGTTCAGTGACAAACACAAGTACAGAAGAACCCGATTGCAGAGCCACCTACCGGGTCCAATTGAGTATCTAAACCATCCAGGGAGCCATTCAAACACACATAAAAAATTTCATCAAAATAGGTACAGCCGTTTAGGAGGAGTTCAGTGACAAATACATGTACAGAAGAATTATATATATGTATAAAGATAGATATATTGTTCAACATCTTTGGGCTTTATGTTAGGTTTATGTATCCCACGTACAACTCACCAACGGACTATAAGGAGAGGGACATTGCCTTTTGGTACGACTTTTAGGAGTAGTTGTTTCTGATTTGCATGTTATATGTGAGAAAACATGAAAAACTCATATCAAACAGAATAATTATTGATCCGAGATGCTTTACATATCAAATTGCCATTGAGTCTCCTTGTTTCTGAAGGCAAGGATTGCAACGACGCAGCCTGAGCCCTCCTGCACGTTAGCTGATTACATTTCCACTGAAAGACGAGTCGGGTAAATATTTTTTTTGTTCTAATGTAACTGGCGAACACTTAAACAATTGTCTTCGATAGCTTAAGGCAAGCGCTGCACAGAAGTTACTCACTTAGCACTACCCAGAGACGAGACGAGATTTTTTATTTTGCTTCCTGCCGCACCAATGCTAAAGTACCTTTCGAATGATATGATTTTGTTTTCTTGAAAAATGGCTATACGTTCTTTGATTTTGTAAAAATTGGAGCATGAAATCTCAAGAGGTTACACTTAAAATATTGGCACTACACAGACGCGGTCATTTTAATAAATAAAATCTATTACTCATAGGGGATATTATTTAAGAATCTCAGGAGAAAAAATATTTTGAAAAAAAGACATCTTAATGAGAATTGAGCAAAATGATGAGCAAATCATCTTAATGAGATTTGTGGCAAAAATAAAATATTATAAATCTTCTGTAAAAACTGTATTTTTGTACTATTAATGTATTTAATTGTGTTAAATCGCAAAATAGGGGCCGTTAAGATGTGGTGACTTTTTTGTGGCACCAACTGGGCGGTAGGTCGCCAAATGTGCTCCATATATTGTACTCATCGGAAAACGTTTAGCAGGGCACCACTTTGCCTCAAATATAAATGTTGCCAGTTACTCTGCAATCATAAAATAACGTGCCACGGCAACTGACCTTGTAAAAGATTTAAATTCGTGACGAGATTATTTTATTTTGCTTGCTGCCGCACCAGTGCAAAAAATACCTTTATGAAGATATGATTTTGTTTTCTTGAAACAGGGCTATACATTCTTTGGTAAAAATTGGTTAAAACAAAGAGCATGAAATCTCAATAGGTTACATTTGAAATGGATGAATAAAATAAGTAAAAGTTTTAATGAATAAAATCTATACTCACATACGGTGGTTTAAAAGGGTATTGCTTAGAGAACTTGATATTAAGCTTGAAAATCCCTTCTTCATATACTGAACCCGGAGGTCCTACTATGGTGGCAATCCATTCGAACAAATTATCGCCTTTCAGCCCTGCGCTGCACAGAGGTGGAGGGTTGCTGGTAATGTCCACCAGTTCTTGTTGAAGCCTCTTGGCGGTGTAGTTAGTAGTGCAGTTGGAGGAGATCGATGCTGGAACATCTCCCATTCCACGACTCATAATAACAGCAGACTGACTTTGTCCAGCAAATGTAGAATTTCTGTATAACACAAGAAAACAATTATAGGTTAAAAATGTGATACTTTTTCATTAGCATTGCATCAGTTTCCACTAACGTTAATCATCCACATATAGCAGAAAGTGGACTTTACCAAAGAAAAAATACCCCGGAAATAAAAAATATCTCAAGTAATTTTATGTTAGATATAAAAATATTCTTGAAGCTTTAAAAACGTACAACGCTAACTGGTTTTCTAAATTTTTTTTCGGTTTTTACACATTTACTGTCACCTGTTAACAATGTAACACAAGAATGTTAACACACAAGAACTCAATGTTAATGTGCTAGGAAACTCTCACCAGTTACAAATAAATTACTGACGATCATTCTACAATGCAAGGACATGGCTATTTTTTAGATTTTTTTTTTTTTTTTTTGTTGCTGAAATGTTAACAAAATCAAATAACATTTCATCATTTTGTACGAGCTTGTTGACATTAGTAAAGTTAGAAAACAAACAAAATGTTTTTGAAATTAACTTTCGAAATTCAACAGGAAAATATTTTTTTTTTCTTGTTTGCTCAGTTGTGCAAGCTTTATAGAAGTTTTTAAATCATCAGTTATATCGCTGTTGCTATAAAAATTGATATTATTTAGCAGAAAATATTTAATATATTTTTTTCGATTGAAATACTGAAATGAATGCAATTTTGTATCACAACTTTTATAATTTTAATATCCATTTCTTTAATTGATTAATAGGAATTATTTTTCATTAAATATTTTTTAATTAGTTTTTAAATCAAATATAAAATATGTGTTTTAAAATTATTCAAATTAATTTAATTTTGGATTAAATGTTTCAGCATGTTAGACGTATTACAACGCCAAGCCATTTAAATTAAATTTTCTGATTATAAAAAATTGATTGTTACAAAAAAATGTAATAAAATTGTTTAAAAAATATTTAATAACTGAAACAATTCCTCCTTCCGGTACATAAATAATCTTTAATTAACTGAAAAGAAACATTCAAGCTAGTAAAAGTGCATGAATAAAATAATTATAACTTTCTGAATTTCATAAATGATAAATGCAATCTGAACAATTAAAATTTTTTTTTTTCTGTAGGAATATTAAATAACAAAGCAATTTAAAAAAAATATTTAATTGTGATACTCAGTAATTTTTGTATAAAATTGATAAATACAATAATATCGAAATTTCATTGTTGTTAAGCATAATATTTGTTTTTTAAATAAGAATTTTTTTACCTTTTGCTTTAATTTTTTTATCATTTAATATAATTAATTTAATTAACTAATCATTTAATTAAATCAAAAATATAATTTATTTAATATATTCAACACTCTTTATATGCTATATTAATTAGTTGGTGATATTTTATTAATTTGAATTTTATGCATACTATTCGTAAATATCGAAATTTCATTGCTGTTAAGCATAATAACCCATATTTTTTTTTAAAATAAGAAGTTCTTTACTTTTTGTTTTAACTTTTTTTGTCATTTAATATAATTAATTAAATTAATTGATTAATTAATTAATCAATTAATCAAAAATATAATTAATTTAATATGTTCAACAATATTTATATGCTTTTATACATGCTACTCATAAGCTTAAAAATGTTTTAATATTAAGATGCATTCGTATATCTTATGTAAAAATTTAATCCATCAATTAACCTCAAAATAATATTTAAGATTTATAATGAAATATTTTTGTAACAAAAATGTGGTTTACCTTAATGTCCGAGAAGATAATTTTGTAAAAAAGATATTATTATGAAAATTCTACTAATAATACAGATTAAACATAGATACGAAGTCTTATATGTTATGCGTAAAAAATAATACTCGTGCATGTAATTAAATTAAAAAAAACTACTTAATTTAAAAGAGAAAATGCCGGATTAATATCATTGAATCACAGTCATACTATACCAGAAATACATTTGAAATTAGGGACATTCAGTATGTTTAGTTTCCCATTTATGCCTTATTTAATATCTTAGAAAGTAATTTATTTTACTTTTATATGCATTTCCCAATGACTTTTTAAATATATACAAATATTAAATAGTGAAAATATTTAATGAAATGAAAATAATTTTTCTTAAATAGAAACCACGTGTTTTTCTTACGTACAATTACTAAAAGGATGAGAGGGCAACTTATTGGCTTCCAGAAAGACTTGTAAGGACAACTGTCCTTATTTGTATGTCTCCTATAAAATCTTGCAAGCTTATGGCACTGAATTCTAATTTTCAGTTTTAAATATGAAAGTTAAATATCAGTTTTATATATGTTAAAAGTTAAGTCCAAACATTACGACATGAAACCAAAAGTACATCCAAACATTAAGACATAAAATTTCAATTACTTTCTCAAATCAGAAGTAATCATCATTCGAAGATTCAAAAAGGAACATATTGCAACGAATATCAGAATCATCAAAGAACAAATCTCCTATTTCTCTCCAAACGTTTCAAATGATTTTAAATAGCAATAAAAATAATTATCGCTTAAAAATATTTTTACGAAATTAACATGAGTTCACTCTGTACCCTTGGTTAAATTTTGTTCTCCTAACTAAGTCTTTCTATAAAGATTTCTTTTAGGACCTGAATGGCCGAGTGAATAGCATTCTAGCGCTCGGTACCATAGGTTTCGGTTTCGAGTCCCAGCTCCAACGGTACTCGAACCCGAAACCTGTGGTACCAAGCGTCAGAGCAAATTTGTCAGTCAAATTTAGCCTAGTCAAATTTGGTATTACATTTCCTAAGGATTCATAAAATAATTTAGAAACAATTGTTTGACAAAATAAAAAAGAATTGCGTTTTTATTTTAAGATACGTGTTTTATTAATCCTATAATATCAACATCAATTAATCCTATAATATCAACATCAATTAATCCTATAATATCAGCATCAATTAATCTTATAATATCAGCATCAATTAATCCTATAATATCAACACATGAATTACTTTAGTTTATTATTCTAACAGAAGCAAAGTTCTAAATTAGTGTTCATCTTTTCGTTATAGCTAAGAATGTTCTCAGGAATCTTTGGTACTAAAGCACTTTATATAAATCCAGTAAATATTGCAATTGTGCATAAAAATGCTTCCAATCAAATAGGTGTATAATGGTCTAAACTAATATAGTATCTAAACTATCTTACTTAAAAAATTATGATCTAATTATGTGTTAAACATTTAAAAATATTTAATGATATCCTAAAATACAACTACCTATTTTTGAATTTTTGAATTTTATATCTAGTACCAGAATCAATGTTCATGTTAACTTTTATTTAGAATAGATTGATAATGAAAAAATTATATCTTATTTTGCGAAACTCTTTAAACTAGTATACTCATAATCCAGTATAAGCACTCTCTCAGTACAGCTCCAATCTGGTTTTCGATCCGCCTTACAAGTTAATTATTTTGTTAATTTGATAATCGAAATCAAGTTTTCAAGCACTTTGACAATTACAGCACATAGTATGCAGTAGAAAATGAATAAACGTTGTAATTTTACTTCAAATCTAGAATCGATATCACAAAATCATGCAAGATTACGTGACACATATGTTTAAACCCAAGTTATTGACAGGTGCTGATATTTGATAGATATCAATCAAACATTGAATGGCGAAATTGCTGCTCAGCAAACATCATAAAACGCTGCAACTCAAGTCTGGTATTTCAAAATAAACAAATGAAATGTAGAAGGAGTGCTAAAAGTCCTTCTTTATATTTTTTATAGAATACGGAACTCGATTTAATTTATCATAGGCTCAAAATCTATACTAGAACTTAAACGAATCAAAATAATTAGCAACATTTTGCCAGAATTAAATAATAATTTCGGTAAAATTGTAGAATAAGGACCGCTGGGATTTGGCGTCAAAAAATCTTTTTGCCAAAGAGAGCCAAGAAAAGGGTTGCGATTGTAAGTGAATTGCAAACAGTACAAGAAATGCCACATTTGATTATTTATCGCTCATTTGGAGCCACAAAAGAGTCGCCAAATCCCAAGTGTCCCTATTTTGCTATTCGGCCATAATTTCAAACATATTTTTAATGTGTTTTTATACAAAAAAAGTAATATATTTTTTTAATTAACAACTTTATTTATAGATGTATAAACATGTTGATTTTGGTTATGTTAATAAAGTATATGATAAATACATTCGTCAAGTATTGATATCATTTAACAAGAATAAATTTTTAAAATTCCTTACATATTTCTCATATTCTTATGAAATTAATTTTGAATGAGGATAATTTTTTAATGTGCCTTATATTATTCGTTAAAGTTGCATTTATTTAGAATAAGGTTTTGCAGTTCATATTCATAAAGTAGTCATTTTATTATCATTATCAGTTATCACCATTTTAAGCTCACTAACTAGATGGAATAAAACGATAGATTACTACTGGTGGCATACAATGCTTTGAAACACGAATTGACAAAGTAGAAAATGTGAAGAACATATTTCATCGATGATTGTAGGATTGGGGTTTTCTGACTGTTCTCCTATATGTAGCTTTTACACCTGAAAGAGCTCTCGAAATAAAACTCCACAACTCCATTATTGAGAAATTATTCCCATGTCTGTAATGCAGTATGTTGCTAAGACCTGGGTAATGCTGAATATGCAACAAATGTGTAATATTATTGGCCAATAACCAGTTTAATGCCAGGTCACTTATCACTGTCTATCATTTCGTATAATTTTGTCACTGTATTATCATTTTGTGCACACTTTGGACCACTAACGAACATCCGTGCCACCGCCAAGATTCGAACTTGAAGCCTGTGATACCAAATGCTAGAGCGCTAACCAATTGGCCATCAGGCACCACTGATGTTAGGGTCAGGTGTTTCATATTGGAAGAAAAGATATATTCATCATTTTTAGTACGAAAAAAGATGATCTAAGGTCCCTGAAAAATACAGTTTATTTCTTTATTTATATTAGCAAGTATATAAAGATTTCTCTCTCTCTCTCTCTATACATATATATGCTTAATACGTTTTATTATTTATTATTACGTTTTATTACGTTATTATGAAATATATTACTAAATAGCAATACTCTCTTACTGTTACATATAAAGAACTACTTTAAAAGAAAACCGTAAAGAGTATGAAGCGAAAGGAAAAGAATTGCAAAAAATAAAACAGTCAAGCTATTGTAAAATAACAGTGCAAAAAAGACCATGTTTAAAAATTGCATAATAGAAGGAGTTGAAAATTGCATAACAGAATTTCTCTCTGAATTCTACAGGGAGAAATAAAATTCCACAACTCCTTAGAACATTCTTTTACATTTTTATACAAAAGGCACAAAATGACACAAAATTTTTTTTTCCAAAGTTGTTAGATTTCTTTTTTCCGTAAAAATATCAATAGCATTCAATCTTTTCAAAAGTCTAGCGAATGACGCATTTATGACATTGGTGAGTATTCAATGACACACATGCAATGAGTATTCCGATTTAAATGAGTATTCGATTGGAATTTCAAAAGAAGATATTTATGATAATTAATTTAATAAAATAAAATGATAATAATTTCTAGCTATAATTCCCAAAAATAATGGCTTTCATATTATGATTGCAAATCTCTTTAAGAAAAGCAAATTGATATCATAACAAGAACCGCTGACTTCTTGGCTCGTGGGAAAACAAAAACAAAAGAAGAAAATGGAAGTTCTGATCTGGTGATGACATCTTCAGTGGTATATAGTGGTTTCTTTTCATACATATATTTAATAATAATCTTTACATTTTAAAACAGTAACAAACATTAAATTTTATTTTTATAAAGGCAAAATCAAGAATTATAATTCCCAAAAATAATGACATTCAGATTATGATTACAAATCTCCATAAAAAAAATCAGATTGATATTATAACAAGAACCGCTGACTTCTTGGTTCGTGGGAAACAACAAACTGATCTGATGATGCCGTCTTCAGTGGTATACAATGGCTCCTTTGCTTACATAAGAATTTAATTATAATCTTTAAATTTAAAAAAAATAATAAACATATATTAGTCAAAATCAAGAATTATAAATCCCAAAAATAATGACTTTCAGATTATGATTACAAATCTCCATAAAAAAAATCAGATTGATATTATAACAAGAACCGCTGACTTCTTGGTTCGTGGGAAACAACAAACTGATCTGATGATGCCGTCTTCAGTGGTATACAGTGGCTCCTTTGCTTACATAAGAATTTAATAATAATCTTTAAATTTAAAAAAAATAATAAAAATATATTAGTCAAAATCAAGAATTATAAATCCCAAAAATAATGACTTTCAGATTATTATTGCAAATATTTCTAAAAAAGGCAGGTTGATAGCATAACAAGAACCATTGGCTTCTTGGTTCGTGGGAAAACAAAAATAAAAGTTCTGATCTGATGATGACCATCTTCAGTGGCATACAGTAGCTTCTTTTACTACATGAATATTTAATAACAATCTTTAAATTCAAAAAAATAATAAACATGTAATAGGCAAAATCAAGAGTTATAATTCTCAAAAATAACGGCTTTCATATTATGATTACAAATCTGTATAAAAAAAAGCAGATTGATATTATAACAAGAACAGCGGTCTTCTTGGTTCGTGGGAAAACAAAAACAAAAGAAGAAAACGGAAGTTCTGATCTGATGATGACATCTGCGGTGGCATGCACCTTTTGACTTACCTTTCTCGAATTCAAAGCACAAAGTTCAAAAAGGTTGAATCGTGACAAAAGAAAAAAAAAAAAGCCTTGAAGCATACAGTTCCTTTTCGTACATTTGTTTGACCTACTTTGTTCTCATAAGCCGTTGTTTTTTATTCAACTGTTGAAATACATTCAACCTAAAAGAGATTTGTTGCCGTCTTCTGTAGACATTTCCTTCCTTTTCAATTTCTTTTAGATGGTCACGAAATTTTGCAGGAATCTTTCTCCCATGACGAGATTTAGTGCTTACAAGGCTAAAGTAGTAAAATTTTACTACATTTTTACCTTCCATTCGTCTTCGAAGAATACCTGGAGAAATTTATGACACATTTAAAGAAACAATCATATTTCATATATCATAGCAGATTGGAAGAAATGTTTTAAAACTTTGATAAAATATTATGTATCAGGAATATTGAAAGAATTATAGTTCTAAATTTAGAAAAAAAGTAGTTTGAAAAGTTACTTTCTGTTACTGAGTTTCACAGAATTCAGAATTACCATCATTAACCTTATTTATGTTTTTGTACGTTAAGGGTTTTTAACCTTTTTTTTTTTTTGTTCGTCAGCATTCTTTTGTTAGTAAAATGAAGGCTTCCTTTCCCAGAATGATATCTTTAAATGATAAAATAAAGTCAAAGCATGCCGCTGTTTTATTGACAATTAACAAAAAAAAATATTATACAATAAAAGTATCTTAATTTTTCAATAAGTAATTACAATAAAACACATAATAAAAGCAGGTTAATTTAAATTTTATTACTAAAACTTTCCAATGAGAATATTTGTGTAGTTTGACGAATGAAACTTTTTTTTTATTATTTCTAATAGCAAGTTTATAGGACAAATGTTATCCTAAAATAAATATAAATACGAAGATCAAGTTAGAAACAAATGGTATCAATTTAATTCCAGCAATTCAATAGCGCTTGCATAAAGAAACAGGAAGCAAGGTGAGATATATCCATTTCTTCCTGGGTATCACACAGAAGACAGAGAGGGTCAGAAGTCAGTGTAATTCTGTGAAGGTGCTTGCGGAGACAATCGTGACCACAGAAAAGTCGTAGCAATGATAAGGGGACAATCCACCTACGTTCCACTGCAGAACTCACACTGAGAGCCAGACTGAAGGCCGTACTAGTTCAACATTTTGCTGTATCAGACGTTTCCCGGAGTGGACCACGAGAATGTAAATCTACGCTGCACTCCAATGAATTTGTCATATGATAGAAAAAAATATTATTCAAATATATATATATAATAAATATATGTAATAAATTATAATTGTATCAGTGATTACTAATTTGTGATAGAAAAAAATATTATTCAAATGGTAATCAGCGATACAACTAATACTAATGTAACTTATTACATATATATTCATATCAGAAATTCTACATTATGTAGACGACAGTAAAAATAAAAATAATGATTTTTTTAACACAAGAACACAAACGTCTTGAAAACAAATCACTGACCCAAGGGCTCTGGGACCCAGTTCCTACATTATCCTTCAAGCAATCGCGTTTCTAATTTTTGTTTATACTTTCAGCCTGCCATCAATTTCTTTTATGATTTCATTTGTTTGGGTGTCCTTTTCTTCTTTGTTTATTTAATAATGATGTTGTATTCGATTTTTTTTTATAATGATGATTTACTGTTTCCTTATAGTATTATACTTCTCATTGAAAAAGGGTTAACTTATCTCGCAAATCATTAATAACATTATCTCATCTGCATAAGTTAACATTATTTCATTTACCTCTTTTTCTTTCTTTACATTTTAATCACAATTTTTAAAAAAAGGCGCATTCCTAACGAAAATAAAGAATTAAACGTTACTTAATTTGAACATAATTTTTTTGTTGAGAAAAATATTTCATAATTAAATTAAATTTTAATATTCATTTTCATTTCAGACTATTATCTTTCCAGTTTCTTTAGGCTACTGCATAAACTATATTTTTTGAAAAATGAGAGAGAATTTTAACCGGGCTTTACTACATTGTGAAAAACACTTTTTGAGTTAATTACGAGCTCTCCAAACTAATTTTCAGTCAGAGAACAGTCTTTTCATTTCTTCAGCCTTGGTTTAATCAGAGTAGGGGGCGTAGAGTGACGCAGCCATTCAGACTTAATACAGATACTCCCTCACAACAAAAGCCGGCCCCTCCCCTCCTTCCATGAGACCACATGAGTTCTTGGACTTGTTCTAGATGTTGCTGTCTACCAAGTAGAATAAGAAACCACAATCAGAGTAGGCTACGGAAAACACTCTTTCAAGCAATAAACGACTATAAAACAATGCAGTTAGGAATCTGTTTTGGCTTTGCCATTTATTGATTTTAAAATTCAACATGAAATCAAGGATCTATTGGAGCAAAATTTACTACATTTAGTCACAGAATTTATTTTCATGCTCTGTATCATCCAACTGTTTTGAAGCCAACTAAAAAAAATTATTATAATATCCCCATGAAAATAATTTTCAAAGGCTTTAGAAAAATGAATTCCAAGGCTGATATGGCATTTGTAGTGTTTGGTCACGTTACAAAAATATTTAATCACCAATGTCATATACCTGATTTCATGTTATGCGGAAAAAATGTTTATCAAATGGAATTATGTATCAATTTGAACTGTCAAATAGTTTGTTAAAAGTGGTAGTATCCTAGATTCTCATTTGAACCGGTTCCCTTTTTTCAATTTAATTTCTTTTCAAAAATAAATACAGCAAAGACAAATTAGCTATTGTAAATTTATCCATTATTATAATTTTCAAAAGAATGGAACTAATATATCCTTTTCTTATGTGAGGGGTCCCATTGAAGTTTTTGGGAATGGTGAGTCTGTACTTACTCTCAGTTAGTCTGGAAGATAGCATTTCTACTTGACATGGTAAAAACACATGTGGCCAAAAATGATTACTAAATAGGAGGATGAGTATATCTCATCTTTAAAAGCAAGCAAATTTTCCTTCAGTGAAGAAAAGACTGAAATGTAATTCGTTTTTCTTTTGTGATTTCATAATAACTCATAATGACTCATTTCATAATTATCAAATCATGGTAATTTTGGTCTATACATTTATAAATTCCATCTCAAATCAAATTAATTGTGTTATTGAACCGTTGGAGTGGTTCAAAACGTGAATCATATCGTTTTTAAATGTACACATGTGGAAAACAATAGAAAGATCTTTAGTAAAATTTTCCAGTTTTTAAGAAAAACCAGCCTATTTCTTTTATTTCATATGAATAAAAAAAAAAACTTCTCCTTTCTAGAGTTTGCGAATTCTATACTTAACTATTAATCTGTATCTCTATACTTATTTTCGTTGTACATTGTAACATAGATGTGGATTTTCTTCTTCTTTAGGTTTAGGACATTTTTTAATCATCTAAATTTTTAATGTATACTTTTAGCTGTTAATTTTTTTAGTGATTTGTCGTTATTATTTATTTAAATTCTTTCATAGATTTTTCCAGCGTGTTATATTTCTCACTAAGATTTCGGGAAAAATAATTTATTTTTGCTTTTATTTAAAAAAAAAAATCAGGTGTTTTACTAATGTGGTCACGAGGATATTGGATATTGTATGTTGTTAAAAAAAAGTAGTTAATTAATTTTTTTTGTTAAAATTATTTAAATTACATTTCATGCACGTATGGAACATATGTACTCTTACTTCCATATTTTACTCATAAAAACAAATAACATAATTCTTACCATTCTCTTTAAAAAATACATTATACAAGTAAGCTGCTTGATTTTATGAACAGCATTCCAAACAACCTGTCAAGTTGTAGCTGGCCATGTTAAATTAATATGATTAGTTGTATTAGTGTCATTTGAACGCCCTAGTTTCACTTAACTAATGCATTTTTCAAGCTTCAAATGGGAAAGAGTGAAATCTATTAAATAAAATTACATTGGGCAACATTTTATTGGTTCCGGGCCTTTATTATAATACTTAGTTGTTACTAGGCATTTTGAGGCTTAATTCGCTTTTTGGATTATTATGTTTTGGGAGTTTGCTTTCGGCAATTTCTGTGCCACATAATCCTTACCCTGCTAAGCAAAACAGTACCATTTACGTTTAGTGTGTCATTTCTGAAGAATGACTCGACATAACTTTCGCCTGTCATTACAGGTTTGCAGTCACGCTTTTAACTAAGCAAATGTTTATCTAATTTTTTGTGTGTGAAATATTGGATAAATATGACTGAAAATTGTAATATATCGTGAATAATTTATTTAACAATGATTTGTCATTGTTCTAAGAGGATTAACTATAATGCATTATTAGATTCAATATAATGCATTGTTAGATTTATTATGAGTAATAAGAAACGTTAAGAAATTACATTTTATTTTAAAACAAATTTGACGCGATTATATTATGCTTACATTAAAAATTTTTAGAACGAAATAGCATTTTCCAATATGCTTAAAAATATTTTTATAAAAGTGTATATAAAAAAGGAATTTTGTTTTTATTTCTGTAAAAGAAAGTTTTCAGTGTAAATAATTTAAAGAAGTTTTTAAAAAAATCGTTTATTTTATTTTGAAGGTGACTCTAAGGTAATTTTAATTTTATTTATTTTTGCATTTTGAGTGCAGTAGAGAGAATGTAATTGAATTGTTAAATACAACGACTTTCAAAATAGAAAAGAAACTTACTTATGAAATAAGAGCGAAACGCGATTACTTTTCCTGAATTTTCAATTTTATTCTAAAAACCAGATAGTTCATGCCATTTTCTATACTGAACAAGGTTATCATCTAAAAATATTGGTCTAAATATTATTTTTGCATTTTTTTTCAGTTTTAAAACCATTCTTTTGTGTGAAATGTTAATAAAAAAATGAAAAAAATCTTATAAAACAAGATTGGATATAGAACTCATAGAAAATCCTTAAAATAAAGAAATTCCCCGTTATAATACCAAAAAATATTTGTTGCTATACATTAAATGATGAAATAATGGCTGGAGTCTTTCGTCTTTTTTTCTACATAATCATTTTATACTTTATTTTATATATACTTATTTTTACATTATTATATATAATATACATATTAACATACTTTTACCACATATATATTATGTATATGCATACCATTATATATTTATATATATTATTTTTATTTATCATGCTACATTTTTTCTTTTATACAAATTATGAAGATCGGATTATCAATTTAAAAGAGATTTCGAGCAGTTGTGATCTGCAAATAGTTATCTACATATAAAAAACATTACTATCACCTCATAAAATTGATTTGAAAATAACGATTCTTCAACATCCCATGTGCTTTTACGAGTGTTTATTTTTTCTATGAAGGTTATGAGGTTAGTGAAATACTACAGACATTCAAGTTTTATTCAATGAGTTTTGTTTACTGATCTGCCATAAAGTTGAATGCTTAAATGGGAAGTAGTGTATGATACCTAAGGTAAGATGGTTTATTGCATCCTAGCTGTGAAACAGTATTGTCTTCAGATTTGCTTATCCTGCTCCTTGAGAATATTTACGTTTCCGCCTTAAGTGTACCTTTAGACAATGAAGAATCCAGTTCGTGGTTAGATACATTAACAAAAGATGCGAAGGCCATGTATTGTATAGTTTTTTGGTGGGTTTTCAAAAAAAGAATATATTAGTAACGTTTATCTTATTTTGTCAAGCACGTTTATATAAAAAGGAAACATTTATATAAAATAATGTATGTAAAAGGATATTTTGGACAAAAAAAAAACGATTTCCCGCTTTAAAAGTTAAAAGAATAGTTTATCGATAAAGAATTCAACCTTCGTTTTTTCTATCTCTTTCTATCTTATTCTATTCAACCACTGGAAGTTTTAAAATTGAAGGAAATTTAAAATTAAAAATTTTAAAAACATTGCTATAGATTTTGTTAATGGACAGAGATTGACTTAAAAAATCTAAAACAACAATAAAGCTCCATATCAAATTGGTGTGGTCCAAAACATACTCGCTATTTTTTGTTCGACAAATAAACATATGTTCTGTCAAGTAAAATTTTAGCAATTCAATAAATTATCATAAACAATAAAGTTTCATATCAAATTTGTAGGGTCTAAGACATATTCGTTCTTTTTTAATTCGAGAAATTTTATATGTTCTGTCGAGTAAAGTTTCAGCAATTCAATAAATTATCATTAAGTTTTATAAAACAATGGATAAATATTAAACAATGAATCTAATACAATTTTATTTTTATGTTTATTCAATGAAAATAGTTTTTTTTTATTTTATTATAATTGTTTTTCTTTATCAGTTCTCTTAGAATTTGAGAAGGCATGAATTATTCACAAACATTGATAGCCATAAGCACCGGAAAACTTTCTTTCATAAATTAAAAATTATATCATTAGGAAATCTATCTTAATATCATTTCATGAACAAAAGATGTAAAGATGTACTTTCATTGTTAAAGTATAAAATAAGTTTTCATTTAAAAAGCATACTTTATTAAATATCTTCAGTAAATTAGATATTGAACGGAATTCAAGAATAAGAAAAATAAATATCTCAATAAAGCGGATTAATTTAACGAATATTATTGTTAATTTTTAAAAATTTTATGTTTAAAACTCTATTTAGATTTATGAATAATTTGTTTTAAATTTTGATTTTTCTGTAAAAGTTTTTATTTTTAAATAAATGAATTAATTTTTTAATTTAGCTTTATGAAATAAATTTTATTTTAATACATCCTATATACGGTGTAACAATACACGATGAGTATAATATATTAAATAATGAATGTTGTCATCCAGAAAATTCTAGAAAACTCCATTAAATATTTAATTGAAATTTAAAACTAAAGGGAAATAAAAAATAAAACACTTATTGCAAGTTAAAAAATTGACATTGAAAAATTATTTAGATTTTATTTTTTTATTGTCTTAAGCTAATCATTTATAAATAATGTTTGTAACAAAATTCTTTGTAAATGCGTAAATTTTTATCTTTGTCAATTATATTTTTAATTGTTTATTTTTAAGTAAATTACTAATTATTTGTTTTTAAAATTATTTTCTTTACTTTATCGCAAATTGAAAAATTGACATTGCACATTTATTTATGTATATATACATATATATTTTTTTTTTAGTCTTTTAAAATAATTTGATGAAAACCATTAGAAATAATGTTGATAGAAAATGTTTTGTAAATATGTGAATTTTTATTATTGTTTACTGTATTTTTAACTGCTTATTTTAAAATAATTTTATAACTATTTGTTTTAAAAGCAGTTTAATTTATCCTTTTCATTATACAAAATGTCATTATTCTGTAAAAATACGCCGAATGCGTGTTGCACAATTGGAAATGCTGAAAACGTTACGGATTAGAGACAGATTCCGCGATTCGATTTTTCGCGAAAGTCCTTGAAAGCATTTCAACAGTACAGGATTAACGCAAACCTTACGAAAAGTTACAAGTAGGATTTTGTAGTTGTGGTTAATAGAGACGTTGCTTTTATGCGGTGAATGTGGGACATTTACTACTGTGTCCAAAAGGTAAGACAATTACTATTGTGTTCAATTTTCAATTTAAAATTTCCGGGGCTTATAGAATTTCAATTTTTTTTTAGCTTGCTGGCACTGTCCTTGACATCTGTGGGAAATTTGACGTAAAACTATGCATTAGTGTTTGAGTTACGCTTGGTTTTGTGAGACGCTAAAACTGATTCCGGCGTTTTTTGAAATATTTGAATTAATTGAGCAAATAACTTGCATTGAATGTTGCAAAAGGCATTCGGTGACCATTCTTATATCGGAAAGAAATGTTTAGAAGTGGTATAAACAGTTCAAAGATGACAGAGAACGCGTTGAATATGAAGAGCCCTCTGGTCAATCATCAATCTCAACCGACGAAGCTCACGTCCAAAAAATTAAATATTTGGTGCTTGCAAACCGTCGATTTACAATTAGAGACCTTGCTGATGATGTTGGAATTTCAAAAGGATCGGTCAATACCATTTTGGGCCTCAAACGCGTCAAATCTCGATTGATACCGAAAACCCTGAAAGCGCCAACTCTCGTTGCATTGATTCTTCGTGACTTTTTCGCCAAAAATGAAACCTATATCGTTCCACAACCCCCGTATTCACACAGTGCGACTTCTGCCTATTTACTAAACTCAAAAGGCCACTCTGGGACACCGTTTTGTGTCGATTGAAGAGATTATAGCGTGAATCGCCGCGCGCTTTGAAGGCCAATGAATTTTTAGCATGCATTGAGGACTGGAAAAAAAAGTTGCCATAAGAGCATTATGTCCGGAGGGAATCACTTTGAAGGCGATGAAATAAATTGGGAAGATTAAATAATGAATTTTTGAAAAAAAAAATCACACAGTTGTATCTTTGTCATTCCTTTAGAAATTAATCTGTGTTTTATTTACAATCATCATTTAATATTTTCAATGAAACTCTGTTTCTATTGAAGTAAACTGTTTTTTTTTTCTTTGATAAACTATTCAAAATACAAAAATAAATCAAACGAACCCTGTTAATAAAATTCGTTACAATACTGACTGGAATCAAATATAATTATATTTTATTTTTATTGAAACCATTATTGACATTTGCAATCTTTTTTATTATGGGCAATTGTTGGAACACTCAGATACGCATTTTCTACAAGGACAAATAAACCATTTATTATTTACTGACTATTACTATTTTAATCTCGAAAAAGAGATTGATTGCGTTTTAAAACAAATATTAATAAATAGTCCCCACTTCTTAAATGATCTTCCATTCGGTTGATATTCACTAAGATTCATTTTCGAATCAACAATTGTTTCCTTTATTAATCTCGTTCGCCCTATTGAATAAATGAATATTTGAAACGACCTTGAAAATATGTTTTCTTATGCAACTCTTGTATTTTGCATACAGAGTATTAATTTCAATTAATTATCTAGCCTCTTGACGTTTCAGCAAACAGTGAAAGTAAAAAGTGATAAATCCAAAAAAATTTTTTTTTTCTTTTAGTGAAAAATAACTTTTTTCTTAGTTTCGTACACCAACTTATATTTGTCTGTTAATTTCTTTATAAATGATAACACCGCTATGGTGATACCTTAAGATGGACTAGTGGAGAAAATATCACTTCCCTGATTAATTTACAGAGAAAATTTCGCTTATATTTGCATGTAATGTTAGTTTTGGTTTTGTTTGTCACTCTATGGTCATTTTGTGCACACTTTAGGCTAAATAGACTGGGACATTCAGTTCAACGTGGATTCTGAATCACTAACAAGCATCCATGCCACCGCCAGGATTCGATCTGAAGCCTATAGTACCAAAGGCCAGAGAGCTAGCTAATTGGCTATCAGGTCACATCATGTTAGAGAAGACTAGGAAATTTCGATTAAGCAGCCTGACACTCAATACGATATTTTCTGTCGTAATCTTCATCGTTTTTCACAACAGTTACTGAAGCGCACGTTAGCTGGAAGTAATAAATAAGTAAGAGGGTATAAGTAGGAAGCTCTTCTAAGTAAATAAGCGTAGTACTATTTCGTAATGAATGGTGTATTTAATTTAATACTTAAAAAGACTAAATAAAAGATATGAATAAAATAAAATATACTTTTAAAAATTAATAAAAGTTATTATGTTAAAGTAATGAATAAAATATATTATTTATGCCCTAAACAATTTTCATAAAATATTATGATAATAAACTGGTTTTCAAACATTAAGAGAAGATCATAAAAATTGCAACTTAATTACATTTTTATAAAAATTATGCAATATCCTTAAAAATGAATGCTGCATCAGAATGCGATATAAACATTAATGGAGCAGCTGTTGATTAACATCAGCCGAAAATAAATAGTCTTTAAAAGCGGCAGTCTGCAGATTCAACAAATAGAAACTGGGCAGTGAAATTTTGAAACATTTGGAAATTATTACTCCACATCTTTTACGTGAAGAATTATAATAGCTAATCACTGAACAAATAGAAGTGTAACAGAGTCATTTCTACGTAGAAAGATGGTTAAATGTGGATCCTTCTGTAATTGATAGACCGAGTAATGCATTTCTAAAACATAATCAGCTTCTAGAACAGGGGTGGCCAACCCGCTGCCCGCCTTGAACATTATCACACTTTTACAATATATATTATTTTATAATGGCCAAAGTAGTGAAAACCGATGTATTAAAAAAATGCATTATGTGTGCTTTTATATATTCAAAAATTAATTGTCGAAATTATGAGCAAAAATAACTTTAATTTTAAAATAATATTCTTGCGAATATACGGCAGATATTGCCTGTTTTACAGTTATGAGTTCTCAGAATAATTAAATTATAAACACCAATTAAGATGCAACACCAATAACGATAATCACCAATTACAATTACGATGTGCAAATACCCAAATTGAGATCGATTTGCAAAAGCTAAATGAAAGAATGGAGAAACAAATATCGAACTAGTAAAATAAATAATTTTTAATGATTTCATTTTTTTTTTATTTCGCTTATATTTATATATTTTTAATAATTCATTTTTTTAGACAACTGCAAGGAGCCACAAAACAGCTACACTAACTTAACTCAGATTTTATTAACAGTCGTTGAAAGGCCAGTATCCATATCAATTATGAGCAAAAGGCTTCATGAAGGAAGATTGTATATCCTCATTGTATGCACCCCTCTCATCACCCTATGGAAATGAAAAGTTTAATTGAGCTCGCACAGATATCATTTGGAGAAGTCATTGGAGCCATATATTCTACGCTGAAATGTCCAGACTTTGTTTAAAAATTGATTGAAAAATATTATTGGTTTCAAAGAGAAGAGCATTATCCCAGAGGGCATTATCTCAGTCATATCCACATAAGAGACAGATTTGATAGGTCCAATGTAATTGTATGCAGATATCTCTTTAAATGGACACTATGTATATTCTATGCTGAAGTGTCCACATGGTGTTTAAGTGACTGGAGGAGTTTATTGGTCTGAAAGAGATAAACTTCCATATCGTATTATCCCAGTCATATCCACATAAGAGACAGATTTGATGGGTCCAATGTAGTTGTATGCAGATATCTCTTTAAATGGCCATTATATTCGATATATCATCTAAACGGTATCGTTACTGCTCAGTTAATAAAGACAATAATCTTGATACAATTGTTCGTCCTTATATAAGTACAGTTGGAGACGTCTTTATTTTACAAGACCTCACAGAGCTCTACGGGTGTAGATTTATCTTCGCGAGACTATTCTGTATGTGGGTTGACCAGCACATTGTCAGGACTTGAACTTAGTTCAGGGGAAATATTGTTGCATTTATCCCCCTCTGCAAGCCTTCAGTGTCTTTGAACAGCCTTGCAACTGCAATTAGTTTTGCTACCAGCCGAGTTAATAAACACCATCTCGGAAAATCACCGTAGTACATTTATAACTGATAGATGTAATCACACACAATACTGAACCTTATCATACATAACTTATCATAACTAACATACTATGCTATTTGGTATACTCCCTTTATGTGTATAGATCTATAGATTGTATAGATAGAAAATAAATCTGCCTTGTTTCTTTTAAAGAAAAGTTTCGTTAATGAAGAAATATTTATTTAATTATTTTGCCAAATTTTATTAAATTTCAATGAATAGATATCTTACTACTATAATTTTTCTTTAATTTTTGAAAAACAGCGTTTTACAATTAATGAAATTTTCAGATATAAGGAAATTATTTTAATATTAAAAGCACAAATATTTGAAAACTATGATAAAATGCATATTTTAATTATTTAAATATATTAAAAAACTAGAATCTGCAACCAAAACATTCCATTCCACTTTCCATATTCTTAAACCATTAACATGTTTTCATTAGATGTTCCATATTCTTAAACGAATTACATTTTTTTCTTTACACATTCCATGTTCTTAAACGAATAACATTTTTTCTTTATATTTTGAAATAATTTTTGTTTAGACAGGTATTATCTTTTATTTACACCTCTTAACGACAATTATGGCAAGCACTTAATATTAACATCACCAAAATCTCAGACAGAACGTGAGAAACCTGATTTAGATAATCTAAATATCCAGTTGACCTAAATGATTTTGTTTACACTTTAGTTTTATTTTTTTTAATTTTCAGGTCAATATTAATACTTGAATGCGTAACTAAGTAAATGCGATGAGTTTACTGCAAAAGATATCTCTCTGATCTGCAAAAAGATATCTTCCTAATTGAAATGCAATTCTGGCAATATCAGCCTGGCTTAATTTAAGGAGCATCTTTAGCTTTTTCTTACCAACCCTAATTGCGTATTTTAAAATTCAAGGCTGTTTTCATTCTGACATATTCAATTTAAGTTATATATTTTTGCTCTGGTTTTTAGCTTATATAAATATTATTTTAAATACTCCAAGATTTTTAGAATTTTCCTTGTAAACAAGAAATTTTTATTAGTTTGATAATATAGAAATTATATATTTCAAAATTATTTTAAAATATAATTCAACAAGAATTTTACCTTCAGTTATTGACAATGATTTTAACATATTCCGTAATATGTTTTTAAGTCATTATTTCGTAATAATATCAACAATATGTTATTATACTTGTAATCAAGCCAAATGTTCCTTTAGATATTCCATGCTTTAAGCCATTAAAGATCAACGCAATTTGTAATATTTCAAATTATTATACAGTTACGATAACAAAATTCATTCTATATTATATAAACCATTAAAGATCAACTTAATTTGTAATATATCAAATGAATGAATAATGACGAATAAAGGATTGAATGAATGAATAATGACAAGTTGTCATTATTCATTTCTTCAGTTTTCATGAACGAATCAATGATAGATGATTTAACGACTCCGAATAATAAGGGAACGAATGATTCCTAATGATGAATGATACCGAATGATAAATAAACGAATAATACCGATTGATGAATGAACGATATCGAATTATGAACGAATAGTGCCAAAATAATTTTCTTTGATGTACTTACTAATTATAGTTTCAAAAAATTTATCCTTATAATCAATTATGCTAATAAATTTGAATTCAAAATTGTAAAAATTGACATATTTTTTCTAATGGGTAGTATTTTAGCATTGTAAAATTATGCATTTTCCAACAATATTTTATTAAAAGAAACATTTTAATCCAATAAACAATTTAAAATATCGCAAAAATCATAATATTTAATTTATCTAGATTTCTCCCAAACTGGTAAATTGATGTATTTCCAAGAAATAGGTACTTGTAACACACTTTTGAAACAGACACTTGTAACAAATCAGATCCTATAACAATTTCAAATAATAGATAGTTATGTGGAACCACAAATTAATTAAAATTACAAAATTATTCTCATATCTGCAAGATAATTTCTTTACTATTTCTTTTACTTAATAAATTTTGATGAATAGAATTTTTTTGAGTGCAAGCTTAATTCACCAATTGAAGAATTTTTTCACTGTTCATCAATAATACAAAACGTAAAATGAATTGTTTTCTTCTTGCCTACTCTCTTCTATATGCTTGTCTACTATGTCTTTTAATCTGAATAGATTTTTGGTTTCTATCTAGTACAATCTTTTTGAGTACTACATTAATTCACGAATCAAAGAAGTTTTACGCTATAGCCAGGGCCGGTTTTAGATGAAAAGAGGCCCTAGGCTATTCCACTTATGAGGCCCTTTCATGTCCCATTTTTAAGTTTGTAAATTACATGAGAGATAATAAAATACATCATTACTGTGATATATATCGATATGTTAAATGAAGCATGTTGTGATTGGTACTAATCTTTATAAAAAATGTGGCATGGATAATAAATAAAAAAAAATCAATAGGTCTGTTCTTTTGTCTGTTCCAATCTACACCAATCTGCACTTTATTTATTCAAAAACAAACCAGAACTTAGTAGCATAAGGTACATCTATATTTGCCATAGCAATCAGTGAACGTTTGAGCTATACTTTGGTGCAATCTAGTATATACAAACGAACAGACCCAATGAGCCGAACGCGTTGATCTTAACCAATACATTTTTATGTTTTTTTATTAGTCATATGTGTACAATTCCTCTTTATTTTCGATTCAGTGTTTTAGTGTTTACTGTTTTTAGAATAGTGTAATTCTAATTTTGCTAACAATTTGAATGTAGGATCTTGGCCTCAGCCTAGGGCCTCTTGATCTTGAGGCCCTAGGCTGAAGCCTATAGGAAAATCCGGTCCTGGCTATACCCCAAATCTCGTTAAAATACAAGGCAAAATGAAAACATTAAATTCCTTCTCAATTGTCTACTCTCTCCCAAAACGCTGGTAATGAGGGCGACGAAAGGATCCAGCAGAGTTGTCGAAGATGGCGAGTTGGTGGGCAAAACAAAGAAAGCCACACCCGTCTGGCATGCAGCAATACGATGACCCTGATGAAGTGCGCCGTCATTCAATAAACGTTTCAATTATCGTTCCTCAATTTTTCTTTTTGTTTGCTTTTGGTGTGAGACCCGGAGAAACTTCTTTTTCCTCTTCTTTTCATCTTTCGAAGAATTCGAGGAAGATCGTGTCTGTTTTATTGAAAGAGATTGGTGAAGACTGAAGAACAGTAGTGTATAATTTTAATAAATTATGGGTGTTGTGTAGTGAATATGCATTGAATAAAGGAATAGTTTCTATTTTTGATAAAAAAATTAATTACTATGCTGTATTATGTTTTAATTCAGTACATTTTTTGAAGTACTAATTTTCGAACTGTTGTTCGCCACTCCCATGTGATAGCTCGACGTTCTGTCTTCAAGTAAAAATTAACCATTTAGTTGTTAACGGAACAAAGATTTATTTGGATAATTGTATTGATAAAATCATAAGTTTTTATTAATAAAGAGGAAATAAAATTTTAAAATAACATGAATTTTTAAAGAAAAACGTTTAGTTTTCGAATTAAAAATGAATGGTTCCGAATAATAAATGAACGAATTATTTCAAATAATAAAGGAACGAATGGCTCAATGATAAATGAACGAATGTTTCAATGATAAATGAACGAATTATTCTGAATAATGAAGGAATGAATGATTCCGAATGATAAACGAATAATTCTGGAATGATGAATGAGTGAATGATGTCGAATTATGAATGAATAAATGATAAACGAATAATTCTGGAATGATGAATAAACGAATGATACCGAATCATGAATGAACAAATGATAAATATATAATTCCGAATGATGAATGAACTTATGTTACCGAATTATGAATGAACTTATGTTACCGAATTATGAATGAACTTATGTTACCGAATTATGAATGAGCAAATAATACTGAATAATGAAGGAATGATATCGAATAATGAATGAATAATAACGAATGATGAGTGAATAATAACGAATGATAAATGAACGAATAATAACAAATTATGAACGAATGATGGCCAAATAATTTTTTTTCCGAAATTGTATTGATCAATCTCTACATGAAAAAGGCAAAAATAAACAACAGAGACAACATACATCATGCCTCGTTATGAAGAGCTTCAGGTATTTTGCTCTAGTTTTTCGGGGGGAAATCTAGTAAAAGACTGTCTAAATCCACAAAAAATTTACGTTTCTCCCACTTCCAATAATGTACAGTGTTCACAATAGAAGTTTATCCTTTTCTCCTGGCATGAAAGATATAATTAAGGCTACCGTATTGATTTTTTATTTTTTATTTTAGTATAACTTTTATTTTTTATGTTGTTTAGTATATGTTTTATTTTGTTGTTCCAATTACTGATAACACACAATTAATAAATAGGAATTTTATTCGATGTTTAATATTTTTATTGTAATAAAATTTTCTACAAGATTATTGAAATTAAAACTATTTTCATCAGTCTGTCACAGAGGCAATCAATCTGTTGACAGACACTGTCTCCTATTAACAAACTCCAATTATCTCCATCTTGTTGACAGACACTGTCTCCTATTAACAAACTCCAATTATCTCCATCTTGTTGACAGACACTGTCTCCTCAAACTATTCTCCATCTTGTTGACAGGCACTGTCTCCTATTAACAAACTCCAATTATCTCCATCTTGTTGACAGACACTGTCTCCTATTAACAAACTCCAATTATCTCCATCTTGTTGACAGACACTGTCTCCTATTAACAAACTCCAATTATCTCCATCTTGTTGACAGACAAACTCCTATTATGACTTATATAAGTCATGATAGGACTTTATGGAAACTTTATGATTATCATGTTATTGGAAATATTGATAAACCATTTAAAATGGAATTAGTAAAATGAATAACTGATAATATAAAATGAAAAATTATTAAGCAGTGCTTTTTTCTCAACATTTATGGATTAAATTTAAGGATTTTTATATAGGAATATAATAATTTTCGAATCAAGAATGAATGATTCTGAATGATAAACAAATAATTCCGATTGATGAATGAGCGAATAATACCGAATGATAAATGAACGAATGATACCGAATGATGACATTGACTATTTCAAATGACTTTTGAAACAGTCGGCATTAAAATGACCTCATTAATTATTTATGTAACAAAAACTAATATCAACAATTAAATTTTTTTTTTCTAACAAACAAAAATTATTCCAAACAAAAATTAAAATTTTTCTTCTTTTTTTTTTTCTAACAAATACATAAATAATTTTTTTTATCGTTCATATACCAAGCACTGATCACTTCCGATATTGCTTAACTTCGTTGAGTTTTTTGATTAACATTTACAGATTTGATAAACATTTATATTATAATAATAAATGATAATTTAATTTAAATTTGCATTTAAATACATTTATTAAAAGGTTGTTGAAGTGAATAAATTAAAAATAAAACACAAATTGCTTGAGTACATCCTGAATTGTATGAGGATATACCACCACGAGCAAAACTAAATAATTTCAAATCGTGACAGGTACAAATTATGACCTTTCAACGCATAATCTAACCAGTAGTTAAGTTAAGATGACCTTACTCTATCAAATATTTCACTATCATTTAACTTGACTAGCCGTTAAAACGACCTCATTAGTTATTTATTTAACAAAAAATAAAATAAAAAAGCTTCAATTTTCTTGTAAAAGACTGTCTTTTATATCCACAAGAGTTTTTTTTTTTTATTATTCCTGACTTTAAATGGCAATAAATATTTCTTTGCGCATTCATATACCAAGCACTAACCACTTCCAATGTTGCTTAACTTCGTTAGTTTTTTTTTTTTTTTTTTATTGATTAACATTTATAGGTTTGATAAACATTTATGTTATAATAATAAATACTAATTTAATTTAAATTAGCATTAATTAAACTAGCATTTAAATTTGCATATAAATACATTTATTTAACAACTTGACGTTTGTTGAAGTGAATAAAATAAAATAAAACACAAATTGCTTGAATATATCCTGAATTATATAAGGATATATCACCATGAGAAAAACTAAACAATCTCAAATCGTGACAGGTACAAATTATACCTTTCAACGCATAATCTAGCCAGTAGTTAAGTTAAGATGACCTTACTCTGTCAAATATTTCACAATCGCTTAACTTGACTAGCCAATTAAAATGAGTTGGTAAATGTTTGCATTTTAAAAACCTATGTCAATCCAGAAGTTAAATGAATTTTCCAAGCTGATGGTTATTAGTAATTTTGTTTGTAATTATAATTAATTTAGTTTACAAAAAGAAAAAGCTATTTTTTGTTCTTTGTTTGCTAGAATTTGTCTTACGCAAATCTTTCTACTTTGTTTAATTTTTACTGAGAAATCAGTAGCGTATATTCTTGAAAATGAAAAAAATCTTTCAACCATGAATTGGAAAAAATACTAATTACATTAAAATAAAAAAGAAAATTAAAAATTGATTTAGTTTTATCAATAGTATTTAAATCTAAATACATTAATTAATTTTCTAGCGAAAACAAATGAAATATTATGAACATTTTTTTTCAAACATTGAAGTAATTTTTCAGTTAACATGAATAATTTGTAAAACTTTTCTATATTGCTTACATCATTTAAAATGGTGTTGTAAAAATATGCCAATCTTTGGATATAAATCACTTGGCTGTGAGAAGTTATGACTACGACAAAAGTAGGCAGTAATTTTTTTATCACAATCATAAGTAAGAAATAGTATAAATAAAACTAACAGTACTAATAGTGAACTAACTGAATTTTTAAATCACAGTCAGAGATAACTAAGAGTATAAATCAAAATTATGATAAATAACAATAATTTCTCTTTTGATAATTATTAAAGTGTATTTTTATTTTACATTTAACAATTAGTAGTTAAAAAACTAAATTGATTATTGGAAATAATGGATATTAAAGGTTTCTAAAAAAAGTCCCATTAGTGAAAAGAATTTACAGCAGTAATGTAATTAAAATAATACAAGACTTCAAATTACAACTTACGAATCAAAAATTAAAATAATTATTGAATTCCATTAATTATTAATTATTATTTCTTCTTCTTCTTCATTGGTGCAACAGCCCCATGGTGGGCCAAGGCCACCTGTCTACAAGCAGATTTCCAAACAGGAGATGTTTTCTGTTTACAGGGTAGGAATGACAGCCCAACGCCCAACTTTTTACAGCCAAATTAGACTGGAACCTACGATTTAAAGTGGATTTCGAACCACTACAAACATCCAAGGCAGCACTGGGACGCGAATCCGAAACCTGTGGCAACGAGAGCCAGGATAATTATTATTTAGTTCCATTAAAAGTATGTTTTTTTACAAAAATAGTTAACAGTTTAACAAAACAGTTAACAACAAAATAATATAAAACTAAATTAAAAACTCAAAATTAAGAATTTTTGCCACACAAACTATATATAAAAAAACACCAACTAGAATGATGCTAATGTTAATTTTTAATTATTTTTGTGAATAGAAATTTGTTTTGCTAGTACGGATCGTTTCGAACTACTCCTATTATCGGTTGCCATAACTGAAATTTTATCACTGTGATTTGTCACAGTGATTTTTCTGTAACGATCATTATTAAAATATAAATATAATAGGATGCTTATTCTGTACTTAGAACTCGTAAAATAATTCTGTGCACTTTATATATGTACACGGGGCCTGATGGCCGAGTGGCTAGCGCTCTGGCGTTCGATACCACAGGTTTCGGGTTTGAGTCCCGGCGGTGCTGTGGATGCTTGTAATGGTTAGGAATCCACTTTAAACCGTAGGTCCCGGTCTAACAGGAGCGTTGCGGGGTTAGTGTTACTCCGCGTCCGCAACTTATCTTCAAGCTACGCGCACCTCCTGGGTAGTGCTAAGTGAGTACCGGCAGTGCCTTAAGGCATAAAAGACAACTGTGTAAGTATTTGCCCAGCTGCATTAGAAAAATAAATGTATGAATACTGACATAATGGTTTATATAAATATGTCATCAAACAATAGATAGTTGTTAATAAATTTAATGTAAACCGTTTAATTAAAATTGACTGGGAATATCTTCGTTTTTTAAAATATTAAATCTTGCATATTTGTGATGCTTACTTTTTTACTCAAAGGAAATGACCATAAATTGTTTTATAAATTTTTAAAAAATAACATGTATGTCAAGATCAACATAATTTAAAAATTCAGATTTGTTGATACTATTCTTTTCAAAGAAAACACACGATTGTATTAATGAGATTCTTTTATCAGAATTTTCCAAGAAATTATTACGTAATTCACGTGAAATTAGTTCCGTGTTTTATATCATACATTCACTATGGATTTTCAATGCATTCCAAACAATGAAATTAAACTTAATAAAATTTTCTAGACGACCTTGAATTCTGCATTGTTTATTTTCAAGGTCATACATCTCACGATAATTAGAATTTGTTTCATTCGCGAACATATGAATACTTTGTAATAAAAAAAAAAAAACTTTTAATTTTTAAAGGTTAATTAAGAATACTATTAAAATTTTAAATTATGAAAAAAAAAAAAAATAAATAAACGGTTACAAAATCAAATAATAAAATCGAATGAATGAATTATTTTGAATAATGATCTTAAAATCTAACGATTCATTCAAACTCAAATCAAACATTATTTTTCATTCTTTAAAATAATAAAAGTAAATTCTGCAAATAAGACGAAATTAAAAGTAAGTAGTAATGTCAATGAAAAAAATGTAAAAAAAAAAATATGTAATATTTTAAAGATAATTATTTAAGCTATGCGATCGCTTTCATTTTATTATTCGTAAAACACTCTTAATATTTAATTTATTTCTTCAGCAATATTATAGAATCAGAATTCTATTATTAATACATTATTTTATTTAATGTTACTATTTATTCAATTCCTTCTATTAGCTCACACTCTCCTTTATATAACTTGTTCAAATTTTCAATCGTTAATAAAATATTTTTTATTCATCCACTCAAGTTCAAATACAGTTTTTGAAACTTGTAGTGGATGACACTGATGTTACTACAGTTTTTTCAAATATTACTTCATTAATTTAATTTAATTCATTAATTTTAGTTTTTTAAGATTTAAGTTGCATGTATCTAACAATAGATGGCGCCAGATAAGATGATAAAATTTTTTTTTATTTATAAAGGACTATTTGCAATATAGTGCAAAAAAAGTAGGAATTGACTTTAAATTTTTTTTTTTATTTTACTTGTTTTTTCACAACTCGCTTTTTATACTATGCTAGGGAATTAAAATTTGGATGTATTTAGTTTAAAATGTTGTAGTGTTGTCGGTTTTGCGGTTGGATTGTAACTGGGTGTGGTTGGGTTGAGACTTGAGACACATGTTTGAGAACATACAGCTTTATTTACACACGCACAAACACTACACGCATACAATATTTAACACATTTAAAACAGATAAGTATGGATTCGTGGAAGGATTCCACTTCTAAGCCTAAATAAAGATACTCTGACATACGTTGGATGCGTGGAATATACTACCTCTCCGGTGAGAGTCTGTAGGCCAACTTATTTGCAGAATGCGTTAATATATTTCCTCTCGGGATGAGAGATTACAAACTAAACGTTTATCAGCTGCTGCACGTGATTGTGCTGAACTGAACGTTACTCATCGGCAGCGCCGGTTGCGCTGTACTTCCTCTCTGGTGAGAGTCTCGAGGACTTCTGGCCATTTCTCCCGAACGCCACAGGGGCGCTCTTGCAGTGCGTATGAGGTAGCGCGGTTACAATGTAATATTTTAAATTTCTGTAGCGTTAAATAAACTAACATATAAGTTGTAGTCGTATTCCTTAAAGAGTACAAAAAAAAAATCAAATATCCTGGTGAGCCCGAATAATATTGTCTATGTTGATAGCAGGCTCAGAGTATAAATCCTCTTAAGAGGGATGGTCCAGGCAATGTACGACGGCTGAAACAGCTGGGTAAATCATAGACATGACGAGGAGTAAGCTCGACATCAGGGCAGTTGCCTCATAAAATATTAAAAACACATTCAGAATTAAAAACAACTTATTAGTTTGAAAAAGACTCAATTTAAAATTTTAATTTTTGCTAATGGAAAACAGGTTTCATAAAAAAATCATTTTTTCTCATTTTCATTTCATGATAACTTCATCGTTCTTGGAAGTAAATATTTATGAGCAATGTCTTCGTCATTTATTGAAGGACTCAGTTCCTCTTTCGTATTTCAATTTTGTAAAAATTAAATAAACTCTTTTTTTTTTCAACGGCTATTTTATTTCAAAACATTTGAATTTAAAAAAAAAAAGTTGCATTGAAAAAAGTTGTTAAAAATAGTTGCATTGAATTTTCCATTATAACAGTTATAAAATAAGTTAAAATAAGCCAACGGCCGTACCATGCTGAATATACCGGTTCTCGTTAGATCACCGAAGTCAAGTATCATTGGGCGCGGTCAGTACTTGGGTGGGTGACCACCTGGGAACACTGCGTGACGTTGGCAAATTTGGGACCTGAATGGCCGAGTGTCTAGCGCTCTGGCGCTCGGTGCCACAGGTTTCGGGTTCGAATCCCGGCGGTGCCATGGATGTTTGTAGTGGTTCGGAATCCACTTTAAGCTGTAGGTCTCGGTCTTCTATGACAGTAAGAGCCTCACGGAGCAAAAGTCAGGCTTCTACCTACGGGTGCTCCATCACAACAGAAGCTGCTTCCTTTCCCTTCAATCATGAGTCCATATGGGCTCGTGGGCTTGGCCAGCCAAGTGGGATAAGAAACAACATAAAATAAGTTACAAAAAGAGGTGGTTATAAAAATAAATTGTTACCAAATATTTCTATATCTATTTACTTAAGTATTATAATAATATAACGCCTTGTTATAATTATGAAATGCATTGTTAAATTACAATTGTTATTTTACTAAAAATAATTAGAATTTATTTTAATTTTCAGCTGTGCATTAAATAAAAAAAATAAATAAATAAATTGAACTTCTAAGCATAATAATTTTTAAGTTTTAAAATAAACTTCTCCGGATATTTCTCTCCCCCCCTAAAAAAAACAACAACAACAAAAACAAATATCTTGCCTTATATAGAAGAATACACGTAATACATATACGTGCATATAGCGATAAACGTAATTTTACTGCGTAATTTAATGCAAAATGTTTATGCAAAAGCAATAAAAGTAAATTAAATTGGTGATGCCTTCATTCTAAAAGACGATTATACTAGACGATGCAGAGTTTGGTTGGTTTAAAATAATCTTATAAAATTGTATAGCCTTTACCAAGTTTATTGCAGAAATGATGTTTTTATTTTTTGAAATAGGAATATTTTTGTAAAAAATTTAAAATTTTCTGATTTAAAAATATGGACGGAAATCGCAAGTTGCATATTTGTATTCTGATTTCGAAATACATGTTTTCTAGATTTAAATCTCATTGTACTGAAACAAATAATAAAATGTTTGAATAACATTGCTCTAATTCTGAATCTTTCCCATTTTATTAGATTTATTCATAACATACGAAAGTCAAAGAACAAAAGAATTGCTTTTTCTACTTGATTGTGAGTCATGGTTTTTTTTACCAAAAATTCATGACGCATGAAACATATAACATGTTTAAATATCATTATCCGTTTCTTATAGATTATTTTATCAATATTATGAATATAAAATACAAAACTGCTTATAATTGTATTTATTATATTTAAAAGTCACATTACGGAAAATATTATTATTTTATTTTGTGTATGATCAAACATCACAAAAAAATTTAATATTTTTTAGTTAAAATAAAAACTGTAATATTCAACGCTTAATTACAATGAGATTGTGAAATAAATTCATTTATGCTCTTATTTCATATTTATTTATAATTTTTGGTCCCGTTTCAAGAAATGTATTTCCTTGTAAGTTCAAAAAAGGTTATATTTCAAAATTCGTTTTATTATTGAAATTTGCAGACATGAATAACCCAATTACAAGGTAACAAAATAATCCTTTTTAATGTGACTTTTCTTTCGTTGGGGGTTTTATATTCTACTATGTATGCCACAGATTTTCAACTGATGGTTCCGCTATGTTCTACTAATATATGATACCACGAATTGTCCGTAGATGCTTCATATTCCACTAAAGTTTGATGCCACGAATTCTCTGCTAATACCTCATGTTCTATTAATATATCATGCTACGAATTGTCCGCCTATGCCTCATATTCCACTAATGTATGATGCCACGAATTGTCCGTCGATGCTTCATATTCCATTAATGTTTGATGCCACGAATTGTCTGCTAATACCTCATGTTCCACTAATGTATATGCCGCGAATTATCCGCTGATGCCTCATGTTAAACTAATGTATAATGCCACAATTTGTCTGCTAATACCTTATGTACTACTAATGTATGATGCCACGAATTGTGTAATGATGCCTCATGTTCCACTATTATATATATTTTTTTATTTCCAATGGCAAGGCAAGTACAATAATAATACTAATAATACTAATAATAACAATGAAAAAAATACAAAAGAATAAACGTCCAAAAAATGCAAAGATGACCGAAGTCATTGGCTTAAGAGTTCTCTCGCACGCCAAGTAAAGCGCTGTCTCCGAGTCGCCGTCAAGTACCGCACATCGTTGGGGCTGGTCTCTGTTCATTGGGTCTGTTGAACAGCATAGGGGGCAGCCAGGGTTCGAAAAGATTTTAATGCGATGGAGATGTTCTGCTAGACAGTCATGGCCAGTCAGAAGTCGGAACTGGGCGACAGCATGCCGTCGTGAATTGCTGAGTATTGCTAAAAGATCTTCAGCTCTCCAACGCTTTGACTTAATCCATCTTGAATTTGTAACTTGTGGTTTTTAGTCATTATTTGATTGATATATAGTTTTATAGAATGGAGTGACAGTGACAAAAATCTCATTTGAAGTAGATTATATGATGCCACGAATAGCCGATGCTCCATGTACCAGTAATGTATGATGCCACGAATGTACTAATGTACAGATATACTATGCAATGTGCAGATATACTATGTATGATGCCACGAATGTATAATGTACTGATATATTATATACCAGTGTTTCATTTTCCACTAATGTAGGAAGCCACGAGTAGTTCACTCTCTTACGTTCCATTAATGTAAGATGGCTTCAGTATATGAGACTATCGGGAAGGTATTGCCTACATGAAAGTGTTTTAAGGATAACTGCTTCAAGTATAGAAGAAAACACACAACACAAAAAATCTTTAAAAAGATAACTTGGTTGTCGATACTGACTTTATTTAAGATATCATATCGCCATCAAGTCTCCTCTTTTCTAAAAGCAGTATTGTAACAACATGTAGACAGCTGATTCATACCTTAGTCTACATCTAGTCACATTAGATGGAGCCCTCTTGCATGCTAACTGCGAATGCCACCACTAGACCAAGAGATACGCACTTTCACTAAAAAGTAAAAGAATACTTTTAAGTTTATCATTGAATTACCTTTAAAGTCATTTCGGTATAAATTGTATACATTTTTCATTAAAAGTGATAAGAAGAAAGAGTTTTTCCTTGTTTCGTTTGGTTAATTACCAAGGTTGATGTGATTCATGCTTGGTTGAACAACCTACTGAGTCTCCTGACACGAATTCAGTCATGTGTTTCAGAAGTATTTTCACTTATATTAACATTGTGGAACAAGAAAATGAAGGGCACTAGACAATTGCCATCATTTAGCAATGGCAAAATGCCAACGAGAGTTTTTTTTATCCATTAAGTAAAATCTGGTACATTCCATTAGCATCAATCAGGTAAGACATTCTTGTTGATATATTTAACAGCATTTATGTGTAGCTAGTGTAACATATTGGAATTAAAATATAAATAAGTTAGACAGACACTTTTTTTATGTTATTTATAAGATCATCATTTCATTCTGTACTAGATTTAATTGAGAAGACAGTAATGCAATTATTGTTGAACCTTTTTAAGAATTGAACATCAAAATTTAGATGTATTAATAAATTTTAATTTTTTAAAATAATAAATTTAATATATTTATTTAACCCCATTTAAATAATTTTTAAGAATTAGAATATTTTTATTAATCAAGGCTTCACATTAACTAGAATTATGTTCTTGCTAATTAATTAATTCTCTTGTTATTTTATAACAATAAAAATGATAATGCTTGTAATTTTTTTAACAATAAACCCTTTTTCTTTCAATAGAATTTGAAATATTCATTGATAATAATTTGATAAAGTTAATAAACAAAATATAAATTCAGAAAGAATGGATGGGCATTAATTAAAATTCTTAACTGTTTTGGAACATTTATGTGCTGTGTTTTTTTTATTTACGATTTCATTTATTTATATTTTCTTTTAAAGAAAAATTCCAGTTAAATTTTGTAAATATTTTATTCTACTGTCTAATTTTTTTTTTTTTTATAATAAATTTAAAAAAAAAAAAAAAAAAAAAAAAACACCACGAAAATAATTTTAAAATAAAAATAACTAATTTAAATAATAATAACTAATTTAAAATAAAAATAACTTTATTAATAAAATAAAATTAATAATAAAAATAAATAATAAAATACAATAACATATATAATAAATTTATAATAAATAAAAATAATAATTATTATTATTGTATAAAATAAAAATATTATTTATAATAATAATAAATAAATAATAAAAAATAATATTTTTTAAATAGTAATAATAAATAATATAATATAAATAAATAAAAATTTTAAAATAATATTTAAATAATAATTTAACAAAAGTACAAATTTATTCATATTGTTTTTTCGTAATAGTACAAATTAGTAGGAAGAATATATATATATACATATATATATATATTGAAATAGTACAAAACGTGGATCAATTTATTTTCAGTAAAAAGGGAAATTCTTTAATAGCATTAAAGCAATGTTTATAGAAACATGTAACAAAATAACTACTACAGATTTCAAAATATTATACATAGCTTTCTACTGTAACCTACTTTCTATCTCAGTTTGTTTTCCTAATAGTGTATGGATTCCGTAAGCTATTTCGTAACATTTTATGTATTCTACTCGTCAACATTACAAAATGCTTTTTGAAGTAAAACAACTCAGCAGCTGTAGTATTTCCGTGTTATTATAAGTGCATCGCACTTCCATCCACTGTTTTTAGATCCTGTTGTGATTGATGTCTTTGTAAAAGATCAACATTGTTCAGTGTGAACCCATGTGCAGAAGTGTAACAGTTCAGGTTTGTTTAACCTCAATAAAAGAATTTGACATGGGTCACATAATATCGTTCACCCTATTCAAGGTCCATTGTTTATGCTGACTTGGCTCTTGTTACTGCAAATCATTCTCTCTCAAATCTTATGTAAAAATAAGCATAAAACTTGCTACGCTTGTTACTAGATTAAATTCATGTTTGCTTAAGATTTAAAACAAGCGTTTTAAAATTTTCAATGTGTTTTGGCATAAATAAAATGTTATTTGTATGTAGTGCATTGAATAGTATACAAAAATTTAATTGAAATCAAAAATGAAAACCCATCAATTATTTTGTGTAGTCAATTTATTCATCCTTCTAAATTGAGAATAAGACAAAAAGTTATTAAAATTCAGGAATTGTAAATTAGATTCGAATTTAAACGTGTTTTAAAAATTTCAGCGTGTTTTGGCATAATTGTTATTTGTACGTTGTAGAAAATTGAATTGTATACATAAAATTTAGTTTAAATCAAAAATGACGGCCCATCAATCATTTTGCAAAAGTCTATTTATTTATCTATCTAAATTGGGAACAGGACAAAAAGTTATTAAAATTAAAATAAAAAAGAAAATTAAATTCAAATTTAAATGCGTTTTAAAAATTTCATTGTGTTTTAGCATAAATAAAATGTTATTAGTATATAAAGCATTGAATAGTAATAAAAGGCTATTTGTATGTAGTGCATTTAATTGTGTACAAAAGTGTAGTTGAAATTAAAATTGAAAATTCATCAATCATATTGTGAGAGTCAATTTATTCATTTTTCTAAATTGGGAGGACAAAAATTTATTAAAATTCAAAAAATGCAAATTAGATTCAAATTTAAACGCGTTTTAAAACTTTCACTGTGTATTGGCATAAATGTTATTTGTATGTAGAGCATTGAATTGTGTACAAAAATTTAATTGAAATTAAAATTGAAAACCCATCAATCATTTTGTGAGAGTCAATTTATTTATCTTCTTAAATTGGGAGTAGGACAAAAATTTATTAAAATTCAAAAAATGCAAATTAGATTCAAATTTAAATATGTTTCAAAAATTTCAGTATGTTTTGGCATAAATAAAATATTATTTGTATGTAGAGCATTGATTGTGTTCAAATTAAAATTTAATTGAAATACAAAAAATTGAAATCAAAAATTAAAATTAAAATTGAAAACGCATCAATCATTTTGTGAGAGTCAACTTATTCATATTCCTGAATTGGGAATAGGACAAAAATTTATTAAAATTAAAAATGCAAATTAGATTCAAATTTAAATACGTTTCAAAAATTTCAGTATGTTTTGGCATAAATAAAATGTTATTTGTGTGTAGAGCATTTGATTGTATACAAAAATTTAATTGAAATCAAAAACAAAAATCCACCATCCATTTTGGGAAAATCAACTTATTTATTTTCCTGAATTGGGAATAGGACAAAAAGTTGTTATTAAAAATGCAAATTAAATTCAAATTTAAATACGTTTCAAAAATTTCAGTATGTTTTGGCATAAATAAATGTTATTTGTGTGTAGAGCATTTGATTGTATAAAAAAATGTAATTGAAATCAAAAACGTAAACGCACCAATCATTTTGGGAAAATCAACTTATTCATTTTCCTGAATTGGGAATAGGACAAAAAGTTGTTATTAAAAATGCAAATTAGATTCAAATTTAAATACGTTTCAAAAATTTCAGTATGTTTTGGCATAAATAAAATGTTATTTGTGTGTAGAGCATTTGATTGTATACAAAAATTTAATTGAAATCAAAAACAAAAATCCACCATCCATTTTGGGAAAATCAACTTATTTATTTTCCTGAATTGGGAATAGGACAAAAAGTTGTTATTAAAAATGCAAATTAAATTCAAATTTAAATACGTTTCAAAAATTTCAGTATGTTTTGGCATAAATAAAATGTTATTTGTGTGTAGAGCATTTGATTGTATAAAAAAATGTAATTGAAATCAAAAACGTAAACGCACCAATCATTTTGGGAAAATCAACTTATTCATTTTCCTGAATTGGGAATAGGACAAAAAGTTGTTATTAAAAATGCAAATTAGATTCAAATTTAAATACGTTTCAAAAATTTCAGTATGTTTTGGCATAAATAAAATGTTATTTGTGTGTAGAGCATTTGATTGTATACCAAAATTTAATTGAAATCAAAAACGAAAACCCACCAATCATTTTGGGAAAATCAACTTATTCATCTTCCTGAATTGGGAATAGGACAAAAAGTTTTATTAAAAATGCTAATTAGATTCAAATTTAAATACGTTTAAAAAATTTCTGTATGTTTTGGCATAAATAAAATGTTATTTGTATGTAGAGCATTTGATTGTATACAAAAATTTAATTGAACTTAAAATTGTAAACCCACCAATCATTTTGGGAAAGTCAATTTATTCACCTTTGTAAATTGGGAATAGGACAAAAAAGGAAAAGCAAATTAAATTCACATTGTCTATACAAGTGCTTTCTTTTAACAAGTATAATGAAACGATTTATGTCATAAATGTATAATATCTGAAATAATCCATTCAATATTACTTATTGTCATTCAACAAATTTAATTGAATCGAATTTTTGGTGAAAATTTAAGAAACTGTTATAAGAATAATATTCAGTAAATAAAAATCATTCAAAAAAAAAAAAACATTTCTGTCAGTATTTGTCTTATTGAATAACTAGGAGTATTGCATTTCTTTGGTACCGAATCATTTTGAAAAACTTCATTTACAATAGATATGCCATGCTAATGACTGCCAAAAATATTTATAAAACCAACAATCAGTGTAATGCTAGAAGGCTATTGATTTTTAATTATTCAATTCTTTCTATTAGCTCACACTCTCCCTATATATATCTTGTTCAAATTTTCAGTCGTTAATAAAATACTTCTTATTCATCCACTCAAGTTCAAATACATTTTTTTTAACTTGTAGTGGGTGACACTTGACGTTAATGCAGTTTTTTCAAATATTAATTCAGTAATTAAATTTAATTAATTAATTTTGGTTTTTTCTAGATTTAAGTTGCATATATCTACCAATAGATGGCGCCAGATAAACTTGAAAAAAATGAATGAAAATTATTTATAAAGGACTTTCTGCAATATAGTGTGAAAAAAGTAGGAATTGACTTAAATTTTTTTTTTTATATTACTTGCTTATAACAGACTTGTTTTATGAGTGATTACTTTACAATAATAATGGTATTTGTAGGAAGTATATGGAGGGGAAGTATATTTGGGTAAATATTTAGTATATGGAGGGGAAGTATATTTGGCTAAATATTTAGTATATGGAGGAGAATCTGTCCAGACAAATTAACTGACGATGTAAAACCCTTCCTCAAGCAATTACAAGTACATCCATTCCTTTCTTCACAAAAAGTAGGAACTGCAAAGTAAAGACTTTCAGATCTGTGTCTTTCTGTATCACTTACGCGTCATGAATTTTAATGTACTGTGGTCTAAATAAGGGATGTTGATATGTAAAGTTGATAACCAAAACTTGTGTACTCGATAAAATTTAAATCCTAGATTTAAAATTGCTTTGTTTGAATAATAATTTATTTCAGTTTTCTTAATTTCGTTTAGTTTGAAATAGACAAAAGACTTATTAAAATTCTGCGAGATGCAAATTCCAATGAATTAAGATTTTTGCTTTTTTTTGTATTGAGATTTTATTCGAAATTAAGAAATAAGGATAAAAATTTTTTTTTTTTTTGCTTTATTTAAAAATATTTATTATTATTTATTTCTCAATTAGTTTTCATTGCCAAATTTATTTACTGGAATCATTACATCAATTAAAATTTCTCAACGATTTCAAAACGGTAAAATGAAATGAAAAGGATGACGTATGCATGATTGGTGATAAAATTAAATTATAATATTGTGTTGTTTATTTTCGATTTTTCAGCGTGATTATCCAATTTTAAAAATATCCTAATTTAAATTTACATGTGAAAACAAAAACGATATTTTAATTTTAAAATTGAAAATAAATTTAAATTATTAATATGTGAATCTAATTTAGTAAATAAAAATAACATTATATTTTCACTATTAATCATACGATTGCCAAAAGGTATTCAGCTTAACTGGTATGGAATCATTCCAAAATGCTTCAATTATTTTTATTTAAGGAATACTGTAATATTTGATAGAACAGCTTTCTTTTAAAATACTATATAGCTTTTTATTCAATTCGTTCTATTAGCTCACACTCTCCCTATATATATCTTGTTCCAATTTTCAATCGTTATTAAAATACTTTTTATTCATCCACTCAAGTTCAAATACATTTTTTGAAACTTGTAGTGGATGACACTGGATATTAATACAGTTTTCTCAAATATTAATTCATTAATTAAATTTAATTAATTAATTTTAGTTTTTTTTTTTTATATTTAAGTTGAGGATATATCTACCAATAGATGGCACCAGATAAACTTAAAAAAATGAATGAAAATTATTTATAAAGAACTTTCTGCAATATAGTGAAAAAAAAGTAGGAATTGACTTTAAAAATATTTTTTTATATTACTTGTTTTCAAAGGCATGTCATATTAATAACTTCCTAAATAATATTTAAAAATCCCACCATCTTTATTATACCAAAAATCTGTAAAAAAAATTTTGTGGTTAATGTGACGATTTTTTATAATTAATAATTTTACACCATTCGGTGCATAACTGGAAACCTCAAATACCACTACAAGAATACCTTATCACAATACCTTACCACAAGAATATGCTTATTACTTTATTATTTCATTATGATTGTCTTTTCCTTACGAAAGCATGTTTAGGTAAAAAAAAATCTTAGAAAGAAAGAAATCTTCTCAATCTTAAGAATATACAAATATACAAAATATACAAATTTTATTATCTTGCTCTTTGTAGAAAATTTTCGAATGTTTTAAAAGAAGCATTTGCTGAGATTCAGAGATTAATATTTAAATTTAAAAAAATGTCTCGAATAAAAGTAAATATATACATAACATATATTAAAATAAAATAATATTATTAAGAATAAAAATGTTTCCATTTTCTTAAAACATTGCTGCAATATTTGATTTGTTATTTTCTTTAGTTCCGATTAATTCTTTATAACAAAATACACGTATAATTTAATAAGAATAATTTATTATTCTACATCCGGGTTCCTAACTTCACATATAACCTTGAATTGAAAATATATTAATAACTTCTTAAATAGCATTTAAAAATCCCACCGTCCGTATTATACCAAAACACTGTAACTTTTTTTAGTAGTTAATGTGACGTTAATATAATTAATTTTACACAATTTGGTGCATAACAGGAAACCTGAAGTACTACAAGAATACCTTACAATAAGAATATGCTGGTTTCTTTATTATTTCCATTATGATTAAAATAACAAACCTTACCTTTATAAATTTTTCCTTACGGAAGCATGTTTAGGTAAAACGCTTACTCCTCAAAATTAAGAAATGCATAACATTCAAAAACATACATACAACAAAATAAAAGTTAAAAGCTATTAGTGGTGTGTGTTTAAGGGAAAGGGGAAAATGTTCTTTAGGGAAAATGTTCATATATTTTAAAAGAAGCATTTACTGAGATTCAAAGATTAATATTTAAAGTGAAAAATAATATCTCCAACAAAAGTAAATAAATACATACATATATTGAAATAAAGTCATGTTATTAAGAATATAAAAGGGATTCCATTTTCTTAAAACACTTCAGCAATATTTGATTTGATATTTTTCTTTAACTCTGAATAATTCTCCATAATAAAATACACTTATAGTTTAATAGCAATAATTTATCATTCTACATCCGCGTACATTCCTAACTTCACATATAACCTTGAAATGAAAATCTACTTTTTCAGCTTAACTTAAACAGCTAAAGAACTTCAAGGCTTATACCAAAAAGATTAATCTCTGTAAATATTCCTGAGTAATTCTGTAGAAAATATATAAATCAGAATTAAGTCGATGTTTCAAGAAAAAGAAAATTGCAGCATTCAATTGCAACATTGCAATTCTCATTTGTTGGCTATTTCAAATTTTTTGTTGGCTTTCAGGTTAAATAAAGTAATCACTTGAATTAAGGTTGTCTTTATTTTACTTAAAATTAATTACTAGACTTGGAAGAAGGACATAATCATAATTGTATTTTTTTTTTAATTGTGTGATTATTCCATTAAGTTGTGTAACGTTCACATTTCCAAAAATGTAATTTGATCTTTCGTCTGGTTTGATCCTACCATAAATATTGAATCAAATATACTGATTTTTCTATGTTATGTAAAATAAAAGTAACACATTCTTTTCTGACTTAAAATAGAAAATTAAATTATTAACAATTCTCAACCATATTCTAAGAGCGTCAAACGGATAGGCAAAACACTGATTTTTGGCATAAAAGTAAATGATATCGTTATGGAATGAAAATTACATTTAATAGTTGATGCAGAAGCCTGATGGCCAAGTATGGCCGTCAGGCTAGCGTTTGGTACTACACGCTTCAGATTATTCAAGTCCTGGATATGGCATGGAATGTTTGTTAGTTGTTCGGAATCCACTTTAAACTGTAGGTTTGGGTCCGTTTAGTAATACTGTGCACAAAATGACCGTAGAGTGACAAACCAAGCCAAAACTTTGTGGGAATAAATTTTTAGCCTTAAAATCAGATTTTTTTCTTAAAATTTCAGTCATCAATGATTACAAGTTTGGTGCTGTTAGGCAAAACGATATCTATACAATACAATATAACCATGAAATTTACAACAAATTCAAAGAACCTGTTGTTATAATAGTTATAAAAGCAAACAGTATTAGATGTCTGGGACACATTTTCAGATATAACGACTCATGGAGACTGCCTTGACCTGTAACAGGTTGTAGTGCTGATGAAAAAGAAGACGAATGATTGCAAGTGTATCAATTTTAAAGATTCCAATATCAAAACTTGTTTTTTTTTTTTAGAAATTCAATAATTTTTATCCCTATGCATATTGAAATAAAGGTCCAACTATTCACTTTTAAGACATAAATCTTCAAAATTTTCCTTTGTCTGAAATGATGAATTGAAGGATTGATCTTTTAAATTGTTCGGGTTGTATATTGTGCAAAGGAGTAAAAGTGACTTGGAAAAATCTTTTTTCCGAACTACAGATATATGCTCGTTTATCAAATTTATTTCCCCTGTGATAATTATTTTTAATCCAATCTTCCCAAGATTAGATGGCATCATTATTTCTTTCCAGCAATTAAAAACAATGAAATATTCTAGAACGAATAATTCTAGGCTAATTAAAAACGTTTAAATATTCTCGAACGAATAATTCTAGGACATTTGAAAGCAATGAAATATTCTAGAATAATTCTAGAGCAATTTAAAACAATGAAATATTCTAGAAAGAATAATTCTAGGGCAATTAAAAACAATGAAATATTCTAGAACGAATAATTCTAGGGCAATTAAAAACAATGAAATCTTCTAGAACGAATAATTCTAGGGCAATTAAAAACAAATTCTAGAACGAATAATTCTAGGATATTTAAAAACAAAATGTTCTAGAACGAATAGTTCTAGGGCAATTAAAAACAATGAAATATTCTAGAACGAATAATTCTAGGCCAATTAAAAACAAATTCTAGAACGAATAATTCTAGGATATTTAAAAACAAAATGTTCTAGAACGAATAGTTCTAGGGCAATTAAAAACAATGAAATATTCTAGAACGAATAATTCTAGGGCAATTTAAAACAATGAAATCCCTAGCAATTAAAATATCGTTAAAATGTTGCCTTTTTTCATAAATAATGCAACTTTAAATAAATATATTACTTTAACGCTTGTGTAAAACAATTTTTAATGTTTTACAAAATATAAAGTAAGATAAAGAGAATTTGGATGTTTAATTTTGCTCAATTTTCTTAATCTCTGCTTGTCCATTCTTTCAGGTTTATATTTAAATAAATATTCTGCCTTTTTATTATAATTATGAAAATTAATTGTTTTTTGCTTAAGGTTATTCATTTCATATGTATTGAAGTGTACACTGAATGATGAATGAATAACTAATAAGATGTTATGGTGTTCAATTTTTGCTTATCATACAAACAATCACTAATATTTCTTAATGAACAATGGTCCATATGTTATGCAACATCCTCTTATTGCAATATATTTGGTGTCACTCAGAAAGTGTTTTGTTAATATGCAGATATTATTCGAGAAACTTTTTTTATAGTTTTTAATTCAAATGATACTGTAAAAATGAAAAATGGCTTTCATTTTAAAAATAACTTGTACTGAATATTCATATTAGTAATACGTGCTTTATAAAATTTATGACTTTCTAAATATTTTTCTTCTGTTTATTACTAAATCTCCTTGTGAAACATGAAAAGTCAATTAATAGAAAACGACTTCAAATATTATTCTTTATTTTTTTATTATTTTTATCCTAGTTTCTTATTACAATTTTTATTCTTTTCTAGTTCTGAAATAAGAATAAAATTTATTGATAATTATATGAATTATCTTTAATGCACAATAATGGCGATTTATTAAAGAAATAAAAAAATGATTTTCTTTGTCCTGTAACGAAACAATGTGAGCTGCACAATTCAGAATGGTTCATTTTGTTAACAAATGGTGAACACTTTTGTTAACAATTCAGAAGCTTAAATAATGATCTATTAAACTATTATGTGATGAAGCTTATGGGACGGCAATCGCAACACAATGGCTGTGTGACTGGTTGTAAAAGATAAATTTGAAATGCCAATTACGAATGCTGAAGTAGAGGAAAGTTAAACTAAATGTTTGGGGTGGACATAATGGATGACTTGTTTTCGTTAAATAAAGCAAATTAGCACGCAGCTGTTAAGCTGAATACCGATGAAAATGTTTCATGGAAAATTCAAACAATAGCTATGAATGTTTTTGAAGTGGTTGTATCCTTTTGGAAATCTTGGTCAATACATTGCAGGTGGCTAGAAAATTTATAACGTCAATTCATAATATAGGGATATATGATAACATCAATTCATAATATAGCACTATTTGGAAAACATCAATTCGTAATATAGGAATATTTGGAAAACATCAATTCATAATATAGAGATATATGCATAACATCAATTCATAATATATTGACATTTGGATAACATCAATTCATAATATAGGAATATTTGGTTAACATCAATTCATAATACAGGGATATATTTGATAACATCCATTCATAATATAGGGATATATGGATAACATCAATTCATAATATAGGAATATTTGGTTAACATCAATTCATAATACAGGGATATATTTGATAACATCCATTCATAATATAGGGATATATGGATAACATCAATTCATAATATAGCACTATTTGGAAAACATCAATTCGTAATATAGAGATATTTGGAAAACATCAATTCATAATATAGAGATATATGGATAACATCAATTCATAATATAGGGATATATGGATAACATCAATTCATAATATAGGAATATTTGGTTAACATCAATTCATAATATAGGAATATATTTGATAACATCCATTCATAATATAGGGATATATGGATAACATCAATTCATAATATAGCACTATTTGGAAAACATCAATTCGTAATATAGAGATATTTGGATAACATCAATTCAAAATATAGAGATATATGGATAACATCAATTCATAATATAGGGATATATGGATAACATCAATTCATAATATAGATATATATGGATAACATAGGTAGTGCCTTAACTATACCATCTGAGGCTCGTGGCAAATTTTACCCTTCAATGCAAAGTATTATCATTGTATTTTTTTTTAATAAAGTATTATCTAAAATACGTAATATTTTTGGCTGATACTATAAACTTTTAATTTAAAGAGAGTGTTAAATTAAAATTAACGGATTTTTCAGTAAAAATTTTATGTATTAAAATTTCTTTTTTCGGACTTTCTGTTCAGTAAAAGTGTCAAAGACAGCATCAAAGTTCAAGTTATAAAGCATAGAAAGTTCGATGGAGAGAATAGCCAAATTGTGTTATCTGTCTTTTCCCATTGAATTTCTTAAATAGGTTTTTATCTATTTTAATTCTGAGAATTACCTCTTAGTACTACTCGTAGTCATAGGAATTGCTACAAATAACATAAATGCAGTGCACAGTTCAGGAAAGCTTGAAGACATAAAATGATTCCTTATGATTGATAAATCAGTTCCCTTAAGGAAAAAGACTTTTTATTTCATGTATAAAAGTGGACTGAATCCTTCATTGATCCTAGCATGAATCCTTTACTCATGGACTCTATGCCTGGAACGGGACCCGTGGCAATTTGCCAGTCTTGGCACCCTATTGTTACGACATTGAACCTAGGATATATAGATAGAAGCTCTCTTTATCATGTCTGTTTTACTTAATCATATATTAATCTTTATCTAAATCAATTTGGTTATTCTATGTCTATTTTATATATTATTACTACTTTATTTAAAAATCACATGATAAGTAATTTTTTTACAACTTTTCGTAATTGGGCGGAAGATTAAAATTATGGAAAATCTTTTCTCTCCAGACATTTAAAAAAACCCAAAATTTAATATTAAAAAATTATTTTATTTAATGCTTTGTAATTTACTGCAAATTAAGAGATACATTGAACATTTATCAATAACCAGCTAACTTGGACACAGTTTCCTTATCCACGTTATTTATGTCTTATGATAGCATGTGTCTTAACTGTATTGGCTATCAAAACATTAGCTGTTATTGGTAAAACATTAAACATTATTGGTACATGTTTGTTTCTAGAATTCTATACGTATTTTATTCATGTATTTAACATGTTCCATTTAAATTTTAATTATGTTGTTCCATTTAAATGATATTATGTTATAAATGCTTATTGGTTAAGTAAGTTACCAGGTAACTGAACATCTTAACCAGTAACTAACTGCATTTAACCAGATAACTAATCAAAATGCATTAAAATGTGTAAATTTATTTGGATCATGATATATTAGTAAAAAAAATATTTTCGAGCATGAATATTAATGATCATTTTTGTAACTGATCGTTTTTGAATTGATCGTTTTTTTACTGATCGTTTTTGAATTGATCGTGTTTTACTGATCGTTTTTGAATTTTACCGATCATTTCATCACATATCATTTTTTCATTTAGTTTGTAGGAAAATCAAACTTAATACAAAATCAGATTAATTCGATGAGGTATTATGCATTAAATTCTTTATTTACTGTTTATCATACTACATTATTAATTTAACATAGATAAGTGATCATAAAAAAGATAAGTTCCCTTTATTTTAGTGTGACACGTGGATAATTTAAACAGAGCGATATTTTATTGTGTAGTTGGCCGGTGGATCTTGGAAATCTGTTGATCTCTTCTTTAAAGAAATACGTCATTATTTTTTAATAGTTTTTAATATTTTAATGTTTAAGTTTGAGAAACAATTCACCAAATTGCTTTTAAAAATATTTTGTATTATATTAACCCATGGTTATATTTATCAAAATGAATATCAATTTACAGATATATATATATGCCATCGTTTAAATTTTAGGTTAAAGGACATTCATGCATAACGTAAATAATCATTAGAGCACGGATTATGCAGATGATGTTTTGATCAGAAATATTCTTATTTGGTAATTGTAACATGTTATGTAACAGATATAACCTTGAATAGAACTAATGACACAGTATTTCATCATTATAAAAGATTATGTAAATATAGCAGAGATGGGAAATCTATTTTAGGATGTTCAACTTAATGCTATTGAAATCTTCTTTTATATCTATATTGCTACATCTGTTCTTTTATCGATATTGCAACATGACCTACGAATTGGATTAGTCACACAAGTTCAATTTTATAATGTATAAGCAATTAATAACTTCAAATAATTTTTTATTTTGAAAATTTTTTTTTATTTATTGTCGATAATCTATTAGGGGGCCTAATGGTCGGGAGACTAGCATTCTGGCGCTCGGTGCCACAGTTTCATGTGCGAATCCCAGCTGTACCATGGATGTTTATAGTAGTTCGGAATTCATTTTAATCTGTAGATCCCGATTTAATAGGACTGTAGGGCGTAGTAGCTGACAACCCTATCCCGTAAAAAGCAAATATATCCTGTTTCGAAATCTACCAGTAAGCAGACAGCTTTGGATCATCGTGTTGTTGTTGCGCCAATGATGATGATCTATTAATATTATTAGAATCACATACACATAGTCAAAATATTTTCTGCCTGGAAGTTGTTTAAAATAATCAGCCTCACCTTTTTCTATGTGCGATATTTTTTAATGCCGGAATACAATAATTTAATGCTCCAGTTCATAATTTTCTAATAAAATATGGTGCAATGTCTCCAGAAAGTATTCGTACTCTTTACAAATTTTTAGAAAAAAAGGGTGCAAACTGGAAGTTAAATCAATTATAAAATTTAATATTTTTTCATATAATCGCCATGTGATTCTGAATAAATTCGAATTATTTTTGAAAAAAAATACTAATTTATTTTTATTTATGAAAATGAAAATGCAATGAAGTAGATGGAGAACACATCACAAAAGTAATCGTACACATGAACATTTTTGGACAAATTTAATAAAATTAGATTGTTTCTGGCACCATTTTCAATTCATTTTTTTGTTCTTGTTTTATATTACAAGTACGATTTTTTTTTATTTTAACAAATTTTTCTCTGAAAATAAAGAAATTTAAAGGAGAGCTCTTGCCTATAATTTTCATAAAATTGTTTCTTGGGTTATTTGTAACAAGCAATTTTAAAGTAAAATATTTATGAACGAAGTATATTTTAATTGTTAAATAATTCAACACAAGCATTAATAATTAAATGCAGCGGATTATTTAAATTTTCTACCACTGCTGTTACATTTAGTCAGCAAGACAGGACACAAAACTACGTCTTTGACTACTTTAAAAGGGGATTGCACTAAAAGATCTTGTGAACTTGTTGGCGAACTTCCCTTGCTTCACAAAAACAGAATAAAATATGCTGACTTCTATTCAAAATATTGATTACAAATGCATGCGTTTTGACAGCTATGCCATTAGTCTCTACTTGAGATATATTAAATCTGTTTTTAATTAACACCTGCCATTCACTAACTCTGTGAAGGATTTTTTTCTATTTTTTTTATAAAGCAGGTGCAAGCACGCCCAAGTTCACTCGAACTGATTCCATGATTATTTCACTAAAACTAATATTTTTTAATGGTAATAGTAATTGTATATAATAGTGGGTAAATGCGGGTCATAGAACCACATGTGGCTATCATACTGTGTTTAAATGCGGTTCCGATGAACAATGTATTTTTGCATTAAATTTGCCTCAATATCTGAAGTAAAAAGCATTTAAACATTTTCCTTATTTAATATTGAGGAATATAAAATTAATTAATACCAAGAAAAGCTGAGAACGAATTTTAAAACTACATTTGACGAATCTGAGTAGTTTAAAACCTACATTAGAGTTTTTTAAAATTTCATTTGTAATTGATATTATTTGAGAGGGTTTACAATTTCTGATGCAATTCTATCCGACACAGCATCGGGAGAAAGAGAAGTGCTAGAAATGAAGGAGGACAAGGCATTACAAATCCGTTTCCCTGACTGAGTTTTAGAAGTTGGTGCCAGAAACAATGTATTATAACTTAAAGAACGCATCTTGACGAGTGTTTTCAATTTTTGGTACATCATATTCCTATTAATGTCTATATTCAACTATGAAGTTTGTCATGTCAAATTATAGTTTGCCATGTCACCATCATATTCCTGTGAATGTCTATATTCAACTATGAAGTATATCATGTCAAATTATTGTTTGCTATGTCCCCATCATATTCCTGTGAATGTCTATATTCAACTATAAAGTTTGTCATGTCAAATTATAGTTTGCCGTGTCACCTTGCCATCAGTTTGCCATGTCAAAACTTTATGAAAGTAAAATCGACTAAACTTATAATTAATAATTATATTATATTTTTGTAATTTTTTTCCATTTAATTAATTCTAAAATATTTTTAAGTGTATATTGTTTTGATTTTTTATAAATTTCAAAAAATATTAGCTACTTTATCTAATTTTATTAGAAATATGACATGGCTTTTAAAAGAAATATATAATTTGTATAAGGCTCCGGTTGATCTAATCTGGCCCTGGTATATAATAAAATTTACAAAAATTACAAATAAAATTACAAAATAATAAAATAGCAAGCAAAAAAATCCATAAAGTTTTTTTTCTAGTATCCCAGTAAAAGCTTTTATAAAATTCTGTATTTAAATCCAAGTAAGTTACTGTATACTTTAAAATAATTTATTTAGTTAAATAATATCATTACATTTAATCCCTTAAAAATTATATTCTTAAGATTCTTGAGTCTGGAGTACTACTTTGAAAAACAGATAGATGCAATGGAGATATTAATAGAGATTTTTTTTTCAAAATTTATTTCACGTGACACTCTAATATGAAGAAACTAAAATAAGAAAACCTTATAAACAGATGTTCCCCACTTCCATGTTGACAACATCAAAGTGAAATACTTTTCTTGAAATTGTCAACATATCAACAGATTCATAAATCAAATATTCTTCAAATCATTGAAAAAATATTCTTACGTGCAGCTGCAGATAATAATGCATAATTTTTTTTGAATAATGCATAATTTATTGCAATAAAGATTAAGAATGATGCATAGGCCGTGGCGAATCATTTATTGTTAACTTCCAACCTTATCGAACATTTAATTTGTCTGTGTCTCTATTTTAGCATAGTAATAATGACTAACTACACTCGAGTATAAAGTGAAAAGCGTTAATTAAACTGCGATATTAATTCTTTTAACAGAAATCAGCCGCATTATGACGGCCGGTAAAGTAATAGGTTTTTTTTTTCAAAATTTATTTCATGTCACTCGCCAATATGAAGAAATAAAAATAGGATAACCTTGTCAACAGATGTTCCCTACTGCCATGTTGACACATCCAAGTGAAATACTTTTCATGAAATTGTCAACAAATCAGCAGATTCATAAGTCAAATATTCTTCAAATCAATGTTCTTGCTGTGTAAAAACATTCTTACGTGCAGCTGTAGATTATAACACATAATTTTTTGGGGGATAATTTAGTGCAATAAAGATTAAGAATGATGCATCAGCCTTGGTGTTAACTTCCAACCTTGTCGAACGTTTATTTTAACTGTGTCTCCATTTGAGTATAGTAATAATAACTAAATGCATTCGAGTATAAAGTGAAAAGCGTTAATTAATCTGTGTTTTCTTTTAACAGGAATCGGCCGATAATAATTTTTTTTTGGATAATTTAGTGCAAAAAAAGATTAAGAAGGATGCATCAGCCTTGGTGAAGCATTTACAATGTTACGCAAAGTTTGTTAACTTCCAACCTTGTAGAACGTTTATCTTGCCTGTGTCTCCATTTGAGCATAGGTAATAATGACTAACTGCATTCGAGTATAAAGTGAAAAGCGTTAATCAATCTGCGTTTTCTTTTAACAGGAATCGGAAAATAAAATTTTTTTTGGATAATTTAGCGCAATAAAGATTAAGAATGATGCATCAGCCTTGGTGAAGCATTTACAATGTTACGCAAAGTTTGTTAAATTCCAACCTAATGTTAACTTCTAACCTTGTTGAACGTTTATCTTGCCTTTGTCTCCATTTGAGCATAGGTAATAATAACTAAATGCATTGGAGTATAAAGTGGAAAGGTGTTAATTAACCTGCGTTTTTCTTTCAGCAGAGATCAGCCGCAGTATGACGGCCGGTAAAGAGAAAGCCGTCATGGCCATGGACTCGGAATCCACTGGAACCGGGGACTTTCCTGAGGACGTTCCGGAACGAGGACACTGGAGTGGACGGTTTGATTTCCTGCTCGCGTGTCTGGGCACTGCCGTAGGGCTGGGAAATGTCTGGAGGTTTCCTTATCTCTGCTACAAGAATGGAGGAGGTACGCACAATCCAAATTGCGATAATCACGAAATGTTACCTTTTTTTTGCTTAAAAGTCATTGATTATTTTTTCTTACTTTGTAAATTGTTTTACTGATTGCAAAAGTTTGCACAAGAGGACTTTCGTGAATTTATATCTGATTGTAAATAGACACGCAAGTTTTTGGATTCTCGCATGAAATTTGAAAATTGCTACTGATGGTTATAGAGATAGCTTTTTTTAATAAGGATAAATATTTTAATTTCTCTTACATGGGTAAACTATTCTTTTTTGTTTATTTCCCCTTCTACTGAACTTCTTTTTCTACTAACTGAAGTTATTTTCATACTAACTAACCTATTTGCTCAGTTCTTCTTTTTTTGTTTAACCAAGTGCTCCAAGAATGATGCTGATGCTAAAACTCTGTTAAATAGTTGTAAAAAAAGCTGCACTGTTCAGAGAATTATTTTCATTTTTTGGGCAATTTCAAAGACTTTAAAGTACTTGTTTTACAACTTAAATATCAGTGATTGGAAGTATCTGTTTTTGAAATCGCAATGTCTGAATAGCTTAATTTCTGCTACAGGAATGGAGGAGATACACAATCCAAATTGCGATAATCACGAAATGTGGCCTTTTTTTCTTACTTTTTTTGCTTAAAAGTCAATGATTATTTTTTCTTTCTTTCTTTGTAAATTGTTTTGCTGATTGCAAAAGATTGCACAAGAGGAATTTCGTGAATTTATATCTGATTGTAAACAGACATTCGAGTTTTTTTTTTTTTTTTTTTTTGGATACTCTCATGAAATTTAAAAAATGCTACTGATAAACAATGGCTATATAGATATTTTTTTAATAGGGATAATGACGACGACAACGATTTGTAGGGTTTACGGAGCACCTTGGTTGCTGGGCAACTCTAACTCCTTCTTTACAATGAAAAGGAAGATGCATTAGCTTTACATTAAATTAAAGCAATTAAAATTAAATTTAAACAATTAAAGAAAAAAAGGAAAGAACTTTTTTGAATATAATTGTTATTATGAAATTTAAAATCAAATAACATTTTAATTAAGAATAAAGTTAAAATAAAAAAGTGGATAAAGACACATAGTTACATAGTAACTAATTCAAAAAGAAAAATAACTTAAAATATAGTATTATTAGTTTAATTTCTCTTATATGGGTAAACTATTTTTATCTGTTTATTTCTCCTTCTACTGAATTTTTTCTTCTTCTAACTGAGGTTGTTTTCATACTAACTAAGCTATTTTCTCAGTTCTTTTTCGTTTCACCAAATGTTCCAAGAACGTTGCTGATGCTAAAACTCTGTTAAATAGTTGTAAAAAAAGCTGCTATTTTCACAGAACTATTTTCTTTTTTGGACAATTTCAAAGGACTCTAAGAACCTCGTTTTATAACTTAAGTATCAGTGATTGGAAGTATCTATTTTTGAAATCGCAAGGTCTGAATAGCTTAATTTCTCTTATATGGGCCAACTATTTTTTTCTCATAATTTTCCCTTTTACTGAATTTCTTTTTCTGAGGCTGTTTTCATACTAACTAACCTATTTTCTCAGTTCTTCTTTTTTTGTTTAAATAAGTGTTCTAAGAATGATGCTAAAACTCTGTTAAATAATTGTAAAAAATGCTGCACTGTTGAGAACTATTTTCGTTGTGGATAATTTCAAAGATATTTAAAATATTCCTTGTTTTACAACTTCAGCATCAGTGACTAGAAAATGACTGATTTTTGAAATCGCAATATTTGGCATCTACATAGCAAGCTGAAGACAATTTTGATCCTCCCACATATTTCTTAATTAAGGCAGTTGCAATAAAATTTGCAACTTTTCATTTTAAAACACACGTCGTCCATGATTAAATTTGTTGAAATTAAGATCATCATTTCAACTTTTTAAATATTTGCTTGTGGAGAACAGGGAGAAAAGTGACGTTAGAAAAGTCTGTTAGACATATTTTTATCATAATAGAAAAAAAAAAAATTTCCTGCTTTTCCTTTCCTTTTTTTCCTTACCTTATTTCCACCTGGTTTTTTGCTTCCTCTATTTATAATTTAGAATTACCTATATATAAGATTACATTAATAAAGAATGATGTGATCTCATGTCAAGACAATCAGTTGATGTATCGAAGACTAAAATCCTATCTAATTTTTATTAAAAATTATTTATAATCTGCCCTTGAATTTAAAAATTGTGTCAATTTGTTCTTATTTAAACTTTTAAAACTCAAATACTTCGTCCATTTTATTGAATTTTATCTGTGTTATACTTATGAGTATGATAAAACAAAGGTGCATTGCATTAGATCTATAACAAGACGTAAACATATTATCAGACATATTGTAGACATAGACATTAGACATATTTATTCTGTACGATATCTTTAAAGCTGAATAGACTACGTATTAGTCAGTGTTGAATAACAAGTCAAAAGCATTTAAAAACAATATCATCAACTAATATTAAAATAAAACTCATAAATATCATTCCATTAAAAATGTTCAGGGCAAATTGAATTAAATTTCATTTTAATGCTGCTTATTAAAAGATATGCATTTTGAAACTATCATGAACTCTACGAAACTGTTTATCTGCAAAACAGTTCACTGATTCAGAAGATTGAGATCCAACGTCTTGTTTTCAGAATTCCGCTACATATTTGCATGGCCCTCCGATAGGAATCTTCATAATGTATTTTTTGCGTGTGACCTTGAATTAACGAAGCGTTTTTTTTGTTTGTTTGCTGTATACCAAAAAGGGAAATTCAGTATAATTTATGAAAAAGAGAATATGCATTTGCTTTGTTTTTCTTGGTTTACTGTCTTCGTAGATTCAGACACTGGTATATGCAATGAATAAATGGCGTAAAACAATATTTTGTTTTGCAATAGCAGATGCAGTGAATATATATTGTGAGGGAATAATATTCTGGTTGATTTGTGAATCATGTTTTTGTATAGCAAGCAAATCGAGTATAAAAAGGAAACATTTATATAAAGAATTATATTTCATATCATTAAATCGTAATCATCGTATCTATCATTCTTATAATGCTATGTTTCATAATTTCTTTTGAAGCATAATATTTTTTATTCATAACGTTATAACTATTAAAAATGATTACTCAACTATTTAGACCAATTATAGTTTTCAATAGTAGCTAATCGTTTAATTGGATTTTAAAGCCTTATTCGGTGAATTGTTATACCTTATAAATAATGATATTTAGTAACTCCAAAACAGTTTTAATAACAACAATCATTTATATTTTCCGAGCGATTCTATAAATAATTATTTTGTTATTGCACGTGTTATTTTTAATTTACAGATATTATAATTTTGTGAGTTTTCCTATTATTGGATGCGAAGGGTTTTAAAATTAACTATTCGAATGTTTTATGTAGTAATAATTTGATGATTGAGTAAAAAAGCAATTTTTTTTTACTACTAACATTTTTATGAGATTCTTGTTATGAATTTTACACATTTGATATTTTTTCAATATTAATTTTCATCGTATTTTAAGCATTAAAATATTTGTTATTAGAATAGCATTTTGTTAAATATAAAAATTTCAACAACTACCTATACTAAACTCATGTTTGTGAAAATTGCAATACCATGAAGGAATAGTCATAATTGAATGAAATTTAATACACAGTTGAGTGGTAGTGGTACAAATAAATGATTAAATGTTCAAAGCAAACAAACAATAATAAGAGATCGGAATCAGTATTTTGTGTAGCCACCACGCGCCGCAATAAGTGCTGCTACACGACGTGGCATGGAGTCAAACAAATTTTGAATGTCTGCCTGAGGAAGAGCATTCCATATTGTTTGTATGCGCACCCAAAGTTCGTCTGCAGAAGCAACAGGACGAGGATCACGAGCGAGACGCCAACCAACGAAATCCCACACATGTTCAATCGGCGACATATCCGGGAAATACGCAGGCCAAGAAAGAAGCTGTACCTGCCGCGTTGCAAAGAAGGATTGAACAGTCCTAGCGATATGAGGGCGGGTATTGCCCTGTTGAAATACAGCGCCTGGCAAGCTTTGAAGGAAGGGAACAGCTTGGGGCTGTAGAACTTCACTGATGTACCGGTTGCTGTTCAGATTGCCCACAATTCTTAGCAATTGAAATCGTCCATGATATGCTATGGCACTCCAGACCATAACTCCGGGTGTTCGTCCACTGTGGCGTTCGATAATGCACTCCGGAAGGTGGCGTTCCCCGGCATAGCGTCTGACACGAATGCGGCCATCATGGTACCACAAATTAAAGCGGGATTCGTCAGAAAACACGATATGCTGCCAATCAGCACACCAGTCACTATGCTGAGCGGCCCATTTGCAGCCGCAGGCGGCGATGGTTTAGCGTGAGAGGGATCCTGTATAAAGGAGTCTTTGCGCGCAGTCCACGCTGCAGCAGACGTCTACGAATTGATGAAGCACACAATGAAACACCTGTAGCTATTGACCACTGTGCTGCCAATTGTCTAGAGGAAACTGTACGGTCCGTCAGCGCCATGCGGACCAGGTGTCTATCATCGCGAGCTGATGTCACATTTCAGGGTCCACTCCCAGATTTCCGAGTTGTCCAACACTCGTCCGTCCACTGCTTCCAAAGACGCATCACTGTGCTGCTGTTACGCTGCACACGAGCGGCTACTGCACGATAAGACAATCCAGCTTCAAGAAGGCGATGATTCTCCCCCGTACAAACTCTGTAAGTTGTTCAAATCTCGCTCTCTTTCGTCGAAGAGGCATAAGTAACGATTGAGCTAACGTTTACCACTAGCAGATAACCACCGATAACCATACACGCCTCGCTACAGCCGTCTATTCATTCGGATCCTTCCGCCGTTCAGAGGGCGCTGCTCAGCATACGCATGCGCTACGGATTTGAAATTCTAATCATTTGCATATCATGTGCTAATTTGCATTTCCTAAAAATTTCAGCTGACTCGCGTAAGTCCTTCATGGTGTTGCAATTTTCACAAACATGAGTTTATAATATTTATCACTAATAAAATTACATATGCCTTAGAGGCTCCGTGTCCATTTTATTGGACACTTTTATTTTCCATGGAGAAACAACAAGAACTCTATAAAATTCTATATGCCGAATGTTTTATGCAAAAAGAATAAAATGAAGTTTACTTTGAATTTACATTATCTGAAGTTATTTCTCTTCCATTCATTGTTTTTTACTAAATCTAAAACCTAACAGTGTCGTATTAAACATGCGAAAAAAAAATATTCCGCCCCCCACATCTTTGAAAGATGTTGATGTATATTATATAGTTTAGTAAATAAAGAACAGCATTAAAAATAGACTGTCCAAATTGTAAAAAAAAAAAAAAAAAAAAAAAAAATCGACAGATATGATAATGTGCATCTATAGAAAAACAAACGATGAAAGATTGAGAAGAATTGATTTTTTTTAGGAGTAACAATTATACAGAGCGAACCAAACAATAAGGCTTTGGCTCACATCTGATATTTATACAAGCTATTATCTGGGTTAAAATTTATTCGTCTAGTTGATGGATCTCTCTTGAAGGATTTCTTGCTAAACTTTCTCCAATTGTGGAATTAGATTGTCGAGATCCTGAGAGTCGGAGGCACCTGTTCGTCAAATTCCAAGCAAACTCTATTGGGAAGAGATTTGGGGATTTACTTGCCAAAGGAAACAAGAACGGAAACAACCAATAAAAAAACTACTGGATATGTTTGTAAATTATACTATCCCCCTGATGTCCTGGACATCTCCAGGCACGTCTTCACTGGTCATAGGAGATCAATTTGAAGTGGTACTCATCATAGAAATCAATTTTACTACACCGATTTTAGGTCCAGTGAGCCTCCACCCACCATCACCACAAACTCACTTATCAGTGGACACAGGTGAGGAATAGTGTTATCAATAAGTACCTGTGAGCTCAGACTACATGCACTGGGAATGGTTCTTGCTGCCTCTGGTGTTCCGGTTATACGTTGATCATTGATGAAGACGAATCAGATGATGCAAAAGGTGCCCTGATTGTCGCTCTGTTTTCATGTTCTATGTCTACTTCTTTGTTTTGCCATGGTTTCACCACTCCTGCTATCTTAAGTGAGTGGCTGTATATCTCTGACCCAAATATCAAGTGATTCTTCAATTTGACCATCCTGCTTCTTTTGGACAAATTGCATATTCATCTGTATTCCATTTGACTGAGCCACCACCTATCATCACTGCAAACACACTTATCAGTGAGCACAGGTGAGGGTTAGTGTTAGCACTAAGTACCGTAAACTCAGACCCCGTACTCTATGAATGGTTCTTGCTGATTCTGGTGTTCTGGTTGTAAGTTAGATCATTGATAAAGACGAATCATTGTTCATTGAAAGCTGCTCTGCCGGTCGCTCAGTCTTCATGTTCTATTGTCTCTCTATATCTACCGCTATGTTTTTTCATGGTTCCACCATTCCTGCTAGCATAGGTATAACTCTGACTCGAATGTTAAAGATTCTATAATTTGACCATCCTGTTTCCTTTGGCCAAATTGCAAAATCTCTTGACATTCGGAATGTCGAGGGATTGAGATATTGATTGTATCAATATCAATATCACCTGTATGTGAGATATGGATACAATCATAATTAACAGAATGGTTTTCAGTATATTTATTTTTTAAAAATTATATTTTAGGAGTGTAATTTTTCCACTACATTATATTTATAGTAAAAGATTTAGTCATTGATAATAAAATTATTTGACTAGAATTCTAGAATTGGAATTTTTATTCTTTTGCGCACTATGTGGAAACTGAGTTGCGGTACAATAGAGCTCTTGCTGTTCATCAATTGGCAGACAATATTTAATCATTTGCATGTTGGATCGAAAGGTATTTGCATAAAACATTTCATTATGGTGAGATAACTGCTTTTTGGTGAATCATTTTTTAAGAAGTGTATTTAGATGAATTTAATGCAGTTATTCCATATTCATTTAATAACAAATTATTTCTTTCATTTCAGGAGCATTTGTTCTTGCCTATGTTATAATGGTGTTTTTAATCGGAATGCCAGTATTTCTTTTGGAATTAGCAATGGGTCAATATAGTGCTTTTGGTCCATCCAAACTTTTCAGTTCTATTTCACCAATATTTAAAGGTAAATCGTTAGTGTTTCTTACTACACATATATTTTGATGGTTTTTGTAATCTGATAATTTTTTTTGTTAATATTAATGTAAAAATTTGAATGATTTTTCTAAATTTTGCAGTATCATGTAAATTTCAGACTTAAGAGTAAATTAAAGACTTAAATGAGATTCTATAAGCAACGATTTTAGGTAAAAAAAGATTTGCTAATAAAAAATGAGAAATGGATTAAAACTGTATTTACATCGAAATGGGATTTTTAAAATTTAATCATCTACCATTTGTAAAAACTTAATTAGTTAATTTAAATTTAAATTTATTACTTTTTTAAAAGGTAATAAATTACTTTTTAAAATTTGTCATTTTGAAAGGTAATTTACCTATTATAAATATTAAAAAAAATTAATTTCTAATTGGAAAACTTATTTTTAGCTTTTTTTAACTTATCGTGACAATTTTTTTAAAAAAGGAATTAAAAAAATGTTAAGTGTTCAAATGATGTAACTTGACTTGTTAGATATTTTAAACACTGAAAATCTCAATTGATATGTAATTGTTATAAAACCATTTAAATAATTTCCACTAACTAAAATAATTAATTTAAAAAAGGAGTGAATTAATATAATAAATACTGATAATAAAAAAGAGCTTTAATTACTTCAAAGAAATGATATTTTTGGACAATGAATGCAAAGAAAATAATAAATAATCTATAATAAATAAGGGTATTCGTTACCTTAATTTTCTTACAATTTGCCAAAACACATTAAGTAATGGTTTTTGAATTTTTATCATTTTTCCTTAATAAACCAATGTTATATAGATTCGTCTATTTAATCAATTTATTTTCTATTAACAATGAGTAAATATTTCTATTATCAATGAATGAATCTCTTGCCCGACTCGTGGTTCAGTGGCAACTGGCGCCGCTGGTGAGCATTAGGGCTGAGGTTCAATCCGCTGCGGCTTTGTTGTAGACACTATTTCAAAAAACGAGGAGATTCGATGGCGTTTGTGAGGTTCATCATCTTGCCTCGTTAGTCGGACTACTTAATGGGAGTTTACTGGGTTTTCCCCCATACTATACGCAAATGTGGGGTAGTTCTCCTAAAAGTCATCCCGGAAAGCACCTGCACTCCTTCTTCAGCGACACGGAACCAAGTCAGACTTCTACCTACGGATGCACCATCACAACAAAAGCTGCCCCCTTTCCCTCCATCTATGAATGCATTACTTATGGGATGTCCGTCCCGTGCTGTTGTAGACTGAGGATTAAACACAGACATACATAAATCTCTTATTACAAAAATAATGCATTCGATAATTTACACCCCAAAAATATAAATTTTGTAAAATAAGTATACTGAAAATTAACGATAGCTAATTTACAAGCACTTTATTTCTACCAGGACTTTATAACTACCAATCGAAAACTTAAAGTCTATAGATCATTAACTTAAAGCGAAGAGTTGCTCTAAGAATTAAAATCCACATTGAAAGTTAACTTCTTAAGTAAGATGTGGTCTTCAATTGCTAAATAGGTTATTTAAGACTTAAAAAAAAGTATAAAATGTTATTTAAATATTTTATTAAAAGGTTAAAATTTTATTTTGTAAACAAAATCAGATTTTGAAATGTTTTTAGGGAATAAAAATAGAGAATAATAGGGAAAAATTGTAGAAAAAAAAAATTATCGGCTACAAAATTAAAAGTGATAAAAATGTTTATGCCAATAGACAGAACAAGGTTAAAACATTCTGCGAAAATAGTTTAATTGTTAAATAATTCATTGTTATGTCAGAGCAATTCAAAATTTTAAAGGCCATTTATAATTTTTATTTTCAAACATTTTATTTTAATCTGACTTACTTGTTGCTTTAGAGTTTTATGAGATTATCAGTAAGCGTTATAAAACAAAGAAAAGAAACTAAAAAAAAAAAAAAAAAAAAAAATTTCAAATGCAACAAACGCCTTTTTTGTATTGCAGCAATCGCCATTTTTTCTCCTTCAAACAGCATTAGCTGCAAATGCCATTTTTTCCCCTTCAAAAAGCATTAACGATCTAAATTAATAGCAATTCTTAATAAATTGCATTTTTTTCCTTGCTTAGCACAGTTTCTTCGCATTTAAGAAATGAATGAATTTCTTCATAATTACTAGCGGCCATGACCATCTGTACACAAGCGTGACTTAAAAGATTGTAGATACATTAAATCTTTTAATGTTGGGCCAGTGTCTCCTGGTGTTGGCAGAAACAATTGGTCTTGGGTAAAAATTAAAATGCAGCAAACGTCATTTTTGTAATACAGCAAACGCCATTTTCCGCTCTTCAAAAACCATCAGTTGCAAATACCATTTTTGCATTGCGGCAAACGCCATTTTCCCCCTTTCAAAAAGCATCAGCTGCAAATGCCATTTTTGCATTGTAGCAAACGCCATTTCCCCCTTTCAAAAAGCATCAGCTGCAAATTCCATTTTGCATTGCAGCAAACGCCATTTTTTTCCCCTTCAAACATCATTGACGATCTAAATTAACAGCAATTCTTAATAACTTAGATTTTGTCTTCTTCTTTTTTAGTATGATTTTTTCGTATTTAAAAAATGAATTAATTCTACAGAACTGTTGGCGGCCGTGTCCATCGGTACACAAGCGTAGCTAAAAAAAAAAAAAAAGAAGATACATTAAACCATTTAATGTTGGGCCAATTTCTCTTGGTATTGGGTTCTCCAGTTTGAAAATTGCTGCTGCTTATTAACTTATAAATTATAAACTTCTAAAATTGCTTATATAACAGCAATTAACCTATTTTAACACTGTTTCTATTGCAGGTGTAGGATATGCAATGGTGATCTCAGCATCCTTGGTATCCATCTACTACAATATGATCATTGGATGGACGTTATTCTACTTCGTAGATTCTTTCCGCTCTGATTTGCAGTGGCAGTACTGCCATCACGAATTCAATACGGACCGTAAGTACATTAATATTTATCACTGAATTGTTGAAAAAAAATGAATACGAGGAACATTTTAATTACTCTTTGAAGGAATTGATTGTAGAACTCAGTTAATTCCTATTCATTGTAAAAAAAATAAATTTATATCTCGTTTCATTGTTTTAGAATACTTACAAGTTCTACTGTATAAATTTTAATATCAGTGAATATTAGGGAAATATTTAATTTGAATTTTCAAATTAGGTGTCGTCAGACTCTTAAGCTATTTATAATTTCAAATCTTCTTATTTTATTATCCGTTCTGTATTTTAATAACATAATTATAATATAATAAGTAAAATATATATATATGAATTTCAGATTGTTAATTTTTTTAGATATTCTGTTTAAATGTAAAAACAGAATACTATTGTAACAGAATAGTTAATTAAACAGAATGCTACTGCATATAAAACAACGGATTTTTGTGTCTGCATTTCTACATTTCTTATAATTATAAAAAAACTAGTTCTAATTTCGCTTCATTGAATTCAATTTTTAAAAACTTTTGCGTTTCAAGAAAGAAAAAAATTATTGTTAGTTATTTTTAATTGTTAAGTTTATATAATTTAGTTATTTTTAATAATTAATTTTTAATTATTATTTTTCATTATTATTTATTTAAAGTTATTATTAGTTATTTTTTTAAAGCAAGAGATTTTCGTGTCTATCGTTCTACATTTCTTATAATTATAAAAACTAGTTCTAATTTCACTTCACTGAATTTATTTTTTTTTTTTTATCTTTTGCGATTCAAACCATGAAAAAATTATCATTCGTTATTTTTAATTAAATAATCAAATATTTTTTTTATATTTTTGTTGAATTGCTATTTTATCCAGACTGATACTTAGTGCATGGCGCCATCTGGTGGTGCGAAGATGCTTAGCATTGATGTCATATGACATGATAGCGTGCATTAATTAATTTATATTCGTTTTTAGAATTTTTTGTGAAATTAAAATGGTAAATTTTAAAAATTGTGTGTCTGTTTACGTTTCTTAAAATATTTTTTTTTGTTTTGTTTATGAAACATTCTATAGTACAGGCTGAACATTTACAATCTATATTAATTTTTTACTTAAAAATAGTGATTCAGAATAGTTTTGTTTTTTTGTAACTGAGCAATCGATAATTTTTAATCGTTATCAGATGCATTTACGATTGAGATTTTTTCTACACTTTCATCCAAAATTAAAATATTTTATTTTTTATAGTCAGGCAACACCAGATTCATATTTTTAATGATATAACATGTACTATAACATTGGCTTAATATCAAAAGAATACCTTTTTGGTATTGACTATCGTCTTCACATTGTATATTTGATAGAAGGTATAAGTAATAGTGGCAATATAAAGTTTAATTTAAATATTAAAATAACAATAATGTAATAGCCCATGTATATAAGAAAATAAAGCTTTTATAAATCTAATATATAATTTACCCACATTCGTTAATGTGTTTCTGTCAATTATTATTACATTGACTGAACTATTTTGGCGACCATTGAGTTAAATAAATCAAACCATTGCTATTATTCAAGAATACTTATAATGATCTAAAGCAGGCCATTCCAATTGTCGTGAATGATGCTCGATGGCTGGCGATTGGCGATGTTTGGCGATTTTATTGATGATGAAATCGCCAATTTCTTTAAAATATAATTATATTGTTTGAATTAATTGCATGAAATTTTATTTAAAGCCAAAGAATGTTATGATCCAGTATTTTTTATTATTATTATTTTTTTTTTTGTCATGATGGAAATCTTAGATAAGTAACTTCTTTGTTTAAAAAACTTTTTGTTAGTAATATTTTGTACATTTTTGTTTTCAAATGCGGCCCAAGAGAACTAAATGACTGGATACTCCCGAAAAAAAGAATATATAATAATGAAAATTTAAGTTGCTTTGGTATGTACAGTAACTACAGATAAAATTGTAATATTTTTATGAAAGATATTCAATTTTAAGAATTTTTTAAAATATTTATAAATAAGGCAATTTTAGTTTTTAAGAAATAATACAATTACGTAAACTATCTCATTTGATTTAAACAAAATCATTTTTATATTCAATTTTAGAAATGAGCAATAACGTTTACTGAAAACCCTGATTTATTTCATTAAATTTTCAAAAATAATTAAAAATAAATGTTTAATTATTTTTATCAATATACTTCCCATGATGTTAAATTCATAACATTAATTTCATTCCCATCATTTGTGTTCATTTCAAACATATGAAGCATAAATGCCCTCTCATTAATTTTTAAAAATCTTTAATTATTTTTATCAATATACTTCCCAAGATATTTAACTCATAACATTCATTTCATTCCCATCATTTGTTCATTTCAAACATATGAAGTATAAATGTCCTCGCAATGAGAAAAATTTCATGAAGTATTTTCTTTCTATAATGACAGGGTTTAACTCATATTTCACGCTTAGCTGAACACCTTGTCTTCAATGTACTGAGAGTAAAAGTGTAATTAGCAGTTTTTCTCAAAGAATGTGTCACATTCTAGAATTAGTTCACCTCCGTTCTGGTCAGTGCATCCCATTGAAAGGAAACGTCATCATCCCATCACCCACTGACATCTAGCCTTCGCCACAGACAATAAAAAGGTTAATTGCGCAATTCTGAAATCAGAGCGTGACCTCTCTATACGAGATTCATTCATTCAAAACCACCTATTAAGAGGTGTTAAATATTGTTTTTTTTTTCTTTTTACATCAGGGACCTCGCATTCCATATATACCACTGACAATCTCTATTACAAAGTAACTCCGTCTGGAAGGATTTTTAAGGGCAATTGTCCCAAATTTGTTTATTATAAGGAAAAATCATGAATATTTCTCCTTCGACGAAGACAGGCTTCAGATTCAAAACCTGGTGGTGGCATGGATGTTTGTGAGGGGTTTTGAATCCACATTTAACTGTAGGTCCCGGTCTAATTAGCATTAAGTGCTAAAAAAAATGCCCATAGAGCGACAAACTAAACCAAACCTTCAACGAGGAGCCAACCACAAACTGTAAGGCTCCACTCTGTAAAAAGGGCATTCAGGAATTGAAAGAAAAAGGATGATGTATTTTAGGAAGATAAATTATAAAATAATTTTTTAGCGACTGGGAAAATTAACAGAATTTTACAAAGAAAACATTTCGATGGATTGATTTTTTTGGAATTTCAAAGTTATTGACAATTGCTTTCTTACGGATGAGAACTTCTTCATTTTAAACATTTTTTTTTCTTTCTAATGCAGCTGGCAAATAGACCGTGATCTTTTTATGCCATAAGGGCTGCACTGAAGTTACTCACTTTGCATTACCCAGGGGGCGCGTGTAACTTGAAGATAAGCCACGGACGCGGAGTAACAATTCCCCCGCAACGCTCTACGATCCTATTAGGACCGGGACCTACGGTTTAAAGTGGATTCCGAACCACTACAAACACCCATGACAACCGCCGGGATTTGAACCCGATACCTGGGGTACCGAGCGCCGAGAGCTAGCCACTCGGCCATCAGGCCCCTCATTTTAAACGCAAAAATAGTAAATTAACAAATAGGTACTGAATATTATATTAATAGATATTCGTTTTTTATAACAGTTTATTTGTTCAGCAATTTTTTTGGAAGAATATCAAATTCAAATATTTCTTAAACATTTAAAGAAAACTTTTTTATAATATGTGGGTAAAAATGTGTAACATAGGGAAAAGTCAAAGACAGGTCTCATTCTAATTCTAATTCACTTTAAATTATAAACGTATTAATAGTACTAAAAATTTCCTAATACATTATGAAAGGTTCGCGAACTATAAAAATTTTTTTTGACGAAAGCACCATGTTAGAAATCCTAAAAAAGTGTAAGAATCATCGATATAGAAAGAGGGAAGAAACTGTGGGGTTTACGTCCTGCTACCCTCCTCTTTGACCCCAACTTTACTTTAACCCCCAATATACTGTGTTCACCCCTGGTATAGATATGGGAGATCCGGTTTCTCTTATATCATCTATCTATAGTTATCTTAAAAATCAACGGACTGTCTCCACTAGGCCTCTCTAACCATTTTAAGAATTATATGCTGCAATCATTTAAATCTGTTCTCATACAAAAGAATTCCGTTATCTCTCTTTTTTTTTAATCAAAAAGTAAAACTAATTTCGATTTGACTTTTTTTTTTTTTTTTTTAAAGAAAAATAATTTTATTCATTTTTCATGCATAGCATCGGGACAATTTTATTCGTAATACATATAATTTAATCGATATCCGGGTATTATGGTAATCAAATAGTACAGCAGTCCTTTTTTTTTTTTTTAAATAAATCAAAATAAATTGACTTGAAAAAGTTAATCGAAGTAGAAAATATTACGCATGTCCTTCGGGAAAAAAACTTGGCGTCCTTGCTCAATCGCTACCATTCCACATCTGCAGAGATTAAAATAGCGCATAAAAGCCGGCCCACTCCTATTCAAACGACAACCTTGATTTCTTTAACAGCTGATTGGATTCTTTTATCCCACTTTTTCCAATACAAAAACCATTTTAAAAGACTGTACAGCTGAAAAAGTATCTCTAAAAAGTGTATTGAAATGAAAATCAATTCTTTACATATGCATGCAATAGACATTTTCACTTTCACTACTTCTGCAATGAGACAAAATTAAAAATATTAGTTAGTTTGTGATTGTGGAGATATTTTACTATGTTATATAACAATAAATTACTTTCATAATTTTTAAAACTGATGTTTGTTGCTGATGTTTAAGTTGAAATTATTAATTATTTATAAATATAAACCTTAAAGAACAAAATTAAAAAAAAATCATAAAAGGATTAAATTAGTCTATATAGAGAATCTCATGCTTTGAGTGAAATTGTACCGCTTGCCATAATATTCTTACGAATCATAATGATTGATAATGCTAATTTTTATGACGTTTCTATAGATAACGTTATAAAAAAAAACAAATACTTTATGCCTTTCAATAGCACCACAACAAATTAAAATCAGTTCTTTACTCATGATTGCAATAGACATTTTCACATTCTCTATTTCTGCAATGAGATAAAATAATTTTTTTTTAATTAGTTAGTCGTTTTTGATTGTTAAGATATTTTATTATGTTATATAATAATAAATGAATTTTATAATTTTGGGATTGATGTTTCTTGCTAATGTTTCAGTTGGTGTTATAATCTACCTCTTTGTACATGTAAATCTTAAGGAGGAAGAACATTTTTAAAAATCATTAAAAGATAAAAGTAATCTGCATAAACTCTCTTAAAGTATGAAATTTTACTCTGTGCCATAATATTATTACGAATCCTAATGATTGGTAAAGCTAATTTTTTTCCCATATTTTTTATGACGTTTCTATAGATAACGTTACAATAAAACAAATCCTTTATACGTTTCAATAGCACCACAACGACTGAAAATCATATCGTGACACTAGTTTGCAATAGATATTTTCACATTCTCAAGAAACATTCAATATTTTACTTTCTACTTATAAATATTTTTAAGCATCTTATTTATTTTTCAGTGTTCTTCGAATATATCTAAAATAAGAATACGTTTTTTTATTATAAATATCTGATACATTATTACTATTAAAACTATTATTATATTGTAACTACCAATTATTATCATTGAATCAAAATCTTAAATTATTTAAAATACAATTCACAAGCTTAAAAAAAAATTATTTTAGCATTATGATTATTTTAGGAAATAATGTTCTTTTTCCTTTGTTTAATTTAAAAATTATAACTCATTATCAATAAATAAAATATACGTAACGTGTTTTTTTTACTTTTTTTACGTCTTTAGTAACTAACTTGTCAGATAATTTTTAAAAATTGTTGACTATTAACAATAAAATCGTTTTTTACAATACTTATTTTGGAAAAATCGCAAAATAGGGGCCTTTGGGATTTGGCATCAAAAAAATCTCATCGCCAAATTACGCCAAGCAATGGGTTGCCAGTGCAATTTTATTGAATTGCAAACATTACAAGAAACCATATTTGGCGACTTATCGCCAAGTTGGCGCCATCAAAAGTTACCAAACCCCAGCGGTCTCTATTTTGCGATTTGGCCCTTATTTTAATCGTTTTGACAAATATTAAATTAAAACTTTTTTTTTCTCTTTCAGAATGCTTTAGAGATGTAGATTACCATGCATGCAAATCTTTAAACGAAAGCAATGTATTTAACTATAGAACTTGCTACAATTCTACTTTTGCTGCTGTACAAAATATAACAGATATCGCAGACAACATGAGAATATCAGCTCCTGAAGAATATCTGAAGTGAGTATGAGTTTTGTAGAAGAAAAAAAAAAGAACCCGTATTATTAAATTAGCATATTCGTAATCTTTAATATAAACTCTTGTTCACTTGGGCTTCATATTTGTGGATTTTCTAAGAAGGTGAGATTTAAGTACCTGGCGGAAATTATTTCTTTATTGACTGCCTTGCTACGCTGAACTAAATTAGTGTCTCACAATCTTAGTAGTTTTTAACCTGTCTCTTATCCCTTAACAAGATAAAATATCCTCAAATGACTGCAATGGATACCACCAGTGATCTCGAAATCGGACCTTCTTGTACTTTAAGCAGCGTCCACACGGAAGACGTGTCTGCCTCACGAATCAATTATAAACTGGTCTGACAGAGCTCTTCGAGATAATCATTAACCCCGCTCTTACCAGAATCAGTTTTTGCCGCACATCAAGGAATTGTCCTGGACCCCATTTACGACCGGCTGTCACTTACAGCCAGAGATAAAGAGGCTTATTTGTCTTGGCCAGACGGAGACACGACACGGATCACCTCTGGGTTGATTCGACTCACTCTCACTCCAGTGTGGACGACACTTTTAGCTGTGAAAGTTACCACTGAACTTCGAGTTAGGCATGAAAATATTAATACATATTAAGAGGCATACTTGTTCGTTTTTATTAAACTCTTACCTATCATATTGACTTAGTTATTTAATTGTCTACTTAATTGGAACTGACTTTATATTGCAACTTGTTTGGCATAACTCAGCCATGATAGTTTCTTGTGCCACTTAACTATACCTATCTATTATCTATACTAGTATTTTTATAATAGTTTATTTATTCCAAACAAAATTAGTTAAAAAACACAGAAAAAGCTGCTTGATTAATTTTCAGATATTTAAAAAATCTGCCGATGAAAATATCACGATCTTTATTTGTTTTTACTTTCCTCGATAGAAAACAATCTGTATTGTTTTTCAACAAATTGAAGTGATTAATTTGAACACTTATCAGAACATAAGAATTTCACTTCAAGGCTTCCACTTCTTACAAAACAAATTGTGGTAGAAATCAATCCTTGATCATATATATTACGCATAGATCATTTATTCTTCTAGAAAGACCTCCATCGAATGAGGCTCTAATAGATCGTTTTACAAGCACGAGATAGTTTTAGTTACAATATGACCTTCGTGACGTTAGTTAACTTTCACAATGGTTAACAAATTGCGTGAAGGTCAAAGTTTAACTAAGGAAATATAGTCGCTTATATGGGTGAAAAAAAAAACACATTTGTTGAGAAGTCCTCGTTCCCATTTGTGATTGAGATAAGAAAGGGTAATTAATGAAATGAGAAATAATTATGAAACTCGAATGAAATGCACAATAATTATAAGAAACAAAATTGAATCTAATTTATTAATTTTAGAAAATAAAGATGTTCAGTTTTTAGAATATTTTCATGCTGAATTAGATCAATATTTTTAGCCTTTTACTGTTATATTGCTTAAAAGAAAAACATTTCTTATCCTTTTTTTTTTTTTTTTTTTTTTTTTTTTTTTCGTTTTTATTTTCTGTAAGTTGTGGCAGTAGCATTTCATTTGTACTATTGTAACTCAAGAAATTGAATATTATTTTATTTTAAATAAATTACAATAAAGAAAAATTGTGTGAGATATTATGAATTATTCAATTTAAAAAAATTAAAATTACTTTGGTATTTTCTCACGATTTCAATAAGAAAACAACTAAATTTTTTTAAAAGGATTTTTAACAATGATCAAAGAAGCTTTTTCTAATAAAACTTGCACTTTTCACACTTGCCTGTGAGCCTGGTAAATTGTTGCATCCTTATGAAGATGGACACTATTTGGACATGTCAACATTAGTCCTGTCGCCTTAGAGATAATAAAGTGTAATGCTTTCCGAGAGAACTTTCAAGGATAACTGTCCACTTCTATTTCCTTGTTATACTGACTTGAAAAGATAAAACTACTATCACAATATTTGAGCCCCGTGTGAGTTCGGGTTAGAATTCCCCCACTGTAGCCCATGCATGTCGTAAAAGGCAACTGAAATGGGTACCCAGTGCCCGGAAATCTATCCAGGTGGAATAAAGTTAGATTTCTACTTTTGGGTACCCCATGTCTTTGTACCGCAAGGCCAAGAACAAAAAGAAGATGCATTTTTTACTTTTTATCATGACTCGTTGGTTTAAGACACTAAGGTTCATGGATTTGGTCTAGATGTTGCTGCCGACCTAGTGGGACAAGAAACAACACAATATTTGATTTCGAATGTGTCAATTTGATTGCAAGACTTTATAAATGTGACAATAGGTTCCGAATTGTCTTTTTTTTTAAACAAGGACTGCAACTTCCACATGCAGTTAAAACGAATCGCCTCTTCTTGCTCGCTGATTATCATGTATGAAGATCCTTTCATATAAAAAAGGGACAATTCGTTATAAATTGTAAATCACAACACTGGTAACTTCGTCTTTCAGCAGTACCTGACAGCTAATTTTTGCTCATACGATAGATGCTTAATTATTCCTTTTCTATCTTCTTTGGCCTTCGTATGACAATAAGTAACAATGGCTCATTTAATACGAAGCCTCTAAGTATGATGTAGAAAACGTGCTATTCAAACAAAAGGTAAAAAAGAAATTTATCTTAAACTGTACACCATTTATAGACAAATGCATTATAGAGAGAAATAAAAGTACGGCAACTGCCCTTAAACTTCTGACGATTCAAAATTTCCTTTTAATCATCCATTTGACAACTACAACATTGTAGTCATTGACTTCCAGATCTTCTTGAGCTGAAAACATGGTTTATTTCATAAAATTTTGCCAACAATGGACTACTAAAATGATTCATGCTGAAGACAATGAACTCCCAGGTGGCGGGATTCTATCATTCTATTATGTACGGAATTCCAGTATGCACAAGGTCTAAGAAAGCCTATCTTGCTGTATTAAAATGGCTTAAAGGTGAATGGTAACTACGCGAGAAAATGATCAATGTGAGCTCATGAATGAATCCATTAGTGAAATTTTGTTTCTATTTATTTATTTAATTTTAAATCAACAGAATGTTTCGGTTGAAATGCGTATCGTATTACTTCTGGGCCATGAGCGGAGACGATTAAAGGAACCAAAATGTATCAAATTAATGGTAATCTCATCAATATAACGTATAAAATAAATGATAATCTCGTTAATATAAACGTATCAAATTAATGGTAATCTCATTATTATAAACGTATGAAATTAATGATAATCTCATTAATATAAACTTATCAAATTAATGGCAATCTCGTTATTATAAACGTATCAAATTAATGGTAATCCATTTAATATAAACGTATCAAATTAGTGGAAATCTCAATAATACAAACATAATGAAATTAATGGTAATCTCATGAATATCAAAATATTTTTTACAGCAATTACATGTTGGGTAAGTCGGAAACCTTCGAAGACTTCGGAACTATCCGCTGGCCTTTGATGGTCAGCTTACTCGCTGCGTGGATCGTGGTGGTACTAAGTCTGCTGAAGGGCATCAAGACATCAGGAAAAGTAAGAAATACTCGTTTCTCTCCATTTATTTATTTTTTTTTAGCATTTCGATTTTATTCATTATTTTACTGTCCTTTATTTCCCTTACAATCTCATGTCAATTAAACAATAAAATTATTGGAAACTTTTAAACAATTCTTATGGTGAACAAATCATAGTTTGTTTTTCTCATGTTGTACAAAATACAACATGCCTAGTAGATTTCACTTTAAACCTATCAGAAAATATACTATTTTCCATTTTGTAACTATTTGAATAAAACTTTTTATTATATGCATGTTTTTTTTTTTTTTTTAAATTTATTTTATACTTTACAGCACTTACGTTTTTTTTAAACATTTACCATGTTTATTATTGAAACACGTTAATCAATCATTCTATAACTTCTAAGACTAATTTCTATCAGTTTGTTGAGAAGCTTTCAAATAGAAAATATTCTATTTTATGATTCATTTATTAAATTAGGCCAAAAAAAAAAAAAAAAAAAAAAAACACGTCAGTATATTTATAAAAATATATTTGATTCAAATTTTATTGATGCAATTTAAAACATAACTTATAAAAATCAAATTAACAATGTCTTATATGATATTTTGATAAATTACTAACTTAAATGACGGCATAAATTCGTACGACTTGAACAACAAGGCACCTATAAAAAGAACGTGTGCTGTCAGGGCAGATCTACGATCTATTGGAACATCTAATGAAAATATTTGAGGTCGCTCAAATGACCATCTGAACAAACTGGTGGGCGGAAATTGAGCGTCTTTTGTGTTCGGTGACAATTTATCGTGATTTGATCTCTTTATTTATTGTTAAGGAAAAATGGGATTTAGGTTCTTTACATAATAGGCTGGTAGCGTGAGTAAAGTATATTTCGAACAGTACCGATGTTTTACGAATACAGCTAACTAAGACTGAGGAAGAATTGCATCTAAAAATAAACGTGGAAGATTCTTTTATAATCTGAAAAAATAAATGCAAAGAGTTAATTGAGTTTTTATTTACTGTAACATCAACGTTAATTTCTCAATCTAAATCTATTTGGCGTGGGATTAAATCAGAGTTTTTTAAATGTTTTAAAATAAGGGTCACTCTGATTGTTCTACAAAATTGAAGGGTCTACGATATAAAAATTAGTAAAACAATATCACTGAAAAATAAATTAATTGCCAAATAAAAAGTACAGATGTAAGTTTTGAAATAAATTTTCTATAAATAACATTTTCAAATAATAAACTTTTTTTTATATGACACATTTAGAAGGAAATTTTATACTAAACAATATCAATTGAAGATACTATTTAATGTAAAATTGACTTCCGAATGTGTCATAGCAGTTTTTCAATTATTAAACTTCTACTATGACACATTTAGAAGGTAATTTTAAACTGAACAATATCCACTTCCTCTTCTATGACACAATCGGAAGTCAATTTTACATAAACTTACTTAAACTTCTACTTTCATGACACATTTAGAAAGTAATTTTAAACTGAACAATATCCACTTCCTCTTCTATGACACAATCGGAAGTCAATTTTACATAAACTTACTTAAACTTCTACTTTCATGACATATTTAGAAGGTAATTTTAAACTGAACAATATCCACTTCCTCTTCTATGACACAATCGGAAGTCAATTTTACATAAACTTACTTAAACTTCTACTTTCATGACACATTTAGAAAGTAATTTTAAACTGAACAATATCCACTTCCTCTTCTATGACACAATCGGAAGTCAATTTTACATAAACTTACTTAAACTTCTACTTTCATGACATATTTAGAAGGTAATTTTAAACTGAACAATATCCACTTCCTCTTCTATGACACAATCGGAAGTCAATTTTACATAAACTTACTTAAACTTCTACTTTCATGACACATTTAGAAAGTAATTTTAAACTGAACAATATCCACTTCCTCTTCTATGACACAATCGGAAGTCAATTTTACATAAACTTACTTAAACTTCTACTTTCATGACACATTTAGAAGGTAATTTTAAACTGAACAATATCCACTTCCTCTTCTATGACACAATCGGAAGTCAATTTTACATAAACTTACTTAAACTTCTACTTTCATGACACATTTAGAAAGTAATTTTAAACTGAACAATATCCACTTCCTCTTCTATGACACAATCGGAAGTCAATTTTACATAAACTTACTTAAACTTCTACTTTCATGACATATTTAGAAGGTAATTTTAAACTGAACAATATCCACTTCCTCTTCTATGACACAATCGGAAGTCAATTTTACATAAACTTACTTAAACTTCTACTTTCATGACACATTTAGAAAGTAATTTTAAACTGAACAATATCCACTTCCTCTTCTATGACACAATCGGAAGTCAATTTTACATAAACTTACTTAAACTTCTACTTTCATGACATATTTAGAAGGTAATTTTAAACTGAACAATATCCACTTCCTCTTCTATGACACAATCGGAAGTCAATTTTACATAAACTTACTTAAACTTCTACTTTCATGACACATTTAGAAAGTAATTTTAAACTGAACAATATCCACTTCCTCTTCTATGACACAATCGGAAGTCAATTTACATAAACTTACTTAAACTTCTACTTTCATGACATATTTAGAAGGTAATTTTAAACTGAACAATATCCACTTCCTCTTCTATGACACAATCGGAAGTCAATTTTACATAAACTTACTTAAACTTCTACTTTCATGACACATTTAGAAAGTAATTTTAAACTGAACAATATCCACTTCCTCTTCTATGACACAATCGGAAGTCAATTTTACATAAACTTACTTAAACTTCTACTTTCATGACATATTTAGAAGGTAATTTTAAACTGAACAATATCCACTTCCTCTTCTATGACACAATCGGAAGTCAATTTTACATAAACTTTCTTAAACTTCTACTTTCATGACACATTTAGAAAGTAATTTTAAACTGAACAATATCCACTTCCTCTTCTATGACACAATCGGAAGTCAATTTTACATAAACTTACTTAAACTTCTACTTTCATGACATATTTAGAAGGTAATTTTAAACTGAACAATATCCACTTCCTCTTCTATGACACAATCGGAAGTCAATTTTACATAAACTTACTTAAACTTCTACTTTCATGACACATTTAGAAAGTAATTTTAAACTGAACAATATCCACTTCCTCTTCTATGACACAATCGGAAGTCAATTTTACATAAACTTTTAAACTTCTACTTTCATGACATATTTAGAAGGTAATTTTAAACTGAACAATATCCACTTCCTCTTCTATGACACAATCGGAAGTCAATTTTACATAAACTTACTTAAACTTCTACTTTCATGACACATTTAGAAAGTAATTTTAAACTAAACAATATCCACTTCCTCTTCTATGACACAATCGGAAGTCAATTTTACATAAACTTACTTAAACTTCTACTTTCATGACACATTTAGAAAGTAATTTTAAATAAACAATATCCACTTCCTCTTCTATGACACAATCGGAAGTCAATTTTACATAAACTTACTTAAACTTCTACTTTCATGACACATTTAGAAAGTAATTTTAAACTAAACAATATCCACTTCCTCTTCTATGACACAATCGGAAGTCAATTTTACATAAACTTACTTAAACTTCTACTTTCATGACACATTTAGAAAGTAATTTTAAACTAAACAATATCCACTTCCTCTTCTATGACACAATCGGAAGTCAATTTTACATAAACTTACTTAAACTTCTACTTTCATGACACATTTAGAAAGTAATTTTAAACTAAACAATATCCACTTCCTCTTCTATGACACAATCGGAAGTCAATTTTACATAAACTTACTTAAACTTCTACTTTCATGACACATTTAGAAAGTAATTTTAAACTAAACAATATCCACTTCCTCTTCTATGACACAATCGGAAGTCAATTTTACATAAACTTACTTAAACTTCTACTTTCATGACACATTTAGAAAGTAATTTTAAACTAAACAATATCCACTTCCTCTTCTATGACACAATCGGAAGTCAATTTTACATAAACTTACTTAAACTTCTACTTTCATGACACATTTAGAAAGTAATTTTAAACTAAACAATATCCACTTCCTCTTCTATGACACAATCGGAAGTCAATTTTACATAAACTTACTTAAACTTCTACTTTCATGACACATTTAGAAGGTAATTTTAAACTGAACAATATCCACTTCCTCTTCTATGACACAATCGGAAGTCAATTTTAGATTAAACAGTATCTTCAAACAATAAACTTCTACTTATGTGACTCATTTAAAAGGTAATTTTCTACTAAACAATATCTTTAAATGATAAACTTACACTTTTTACGTTTACGTTTACTTTTGGTTTAAAAAATATTCTTCAAAAAGTAATTTTATAAGAACCAGTTAGAACAAAAGAGATATCAAATGATTCTTAAAAAAAAGCAATCCTGATTTACTTCAGTTAGAATAATATCGTTTTTCTTGATGCCAAGGATTTCGAACATTTCGGGTTGTTTTTTTCGAATTTCTTTGCTTTAATTTCTTCAGAGTAGGAGATGTTTTTCTAATATTTTTTTCCGTAATTTAATTTTTATTTATCTTTCTTTTAATCTAAGCAATTACATTTTAAGCAAATTTTGTAAATTAATATAAGATATGGAGGTTTAGTGATACTTATTACCACATTGGAACTCCGTAATCGGTATGCCCGTTGTCCTACGCATTTTTAAATCATAAATTTTAAAATTAGAGCCTAAGATTTCAAACTTTACATATAAATATCAATTATATTTAAAATCTGTGCATTCGACTAAACATGTCGCGTTGAGACATATTAAACAAATTAATAAGTTATATCAATTTTAATCAGAATAATACATCAGTTTTAAAAAAACTATTTATTATTTTTTTTATTTTTGTAGGTTGTGTACTTCACAGCAACATTTCCCTACGTCATTCTAGTCATTCTATTCATCCGAGGCGTGACTCTGGAAGGATCATGGGACGGAATCTACTTCTATCTTGTCCCCAAGTTTGACATGTTGATGGACATCCAGGTAAGACATTGAAATTGATTGAATCCCAGTTAGTTTAGTAAAAGAATTTAAAGGGAAAAAATCTTCTCCTGTTTGGATCTTCGCGTCCTCTGGTTATTACTGTTTACATACTTTTATTAAAATTGTAAACATGAAACGTGTTTTTTACAAGGATCAAAACTGCTCACATTACTAAAGAAACATTTGATCATCAATATAATCATATTTGACCATCGTAGGATTCCTAAAGGTGAAATTTTAGGAGTAATAAGTAATTTTTTTTTTATTTCCAATGGCAAGACAAGTACAAGAAGGATAAAAATAATAATAATAATAATAATAACATCAAGGAAAAAAATACAAAAGAATAAACGTCCAAAAAATGCAAAGATGACCGAAATCATTGCCTTAATAGTTCTCTCGCAGCCAGTAAAGCGCTGTCAAGTACCGCACATCGGTGGAGGTGGTCTCTGTTCATTTAATCTGCTGAATCACATAGGGATCAGCCAGGGTTCGAAAAGATTTTAATGCGATGGAGATGTTCTGCTAGACAGTCATGGCCAGTCAGAAGTCGGAACTGGCATAGCATACCGTCGCGGATTCCTGGGTATTTCTAAAAGATCTTCAGCTCTCCAACGCTTTGACTTAATCCCATCTTGAAATTCTAACTTGTGGTTTGTAGTCATCATTTGTTTGATATATAGTTTTATAGAATGGAGTGACAGTGATGAGGATCTCGTTTGAAGTAGTTTTGAGCCTCTTTTTGCTAGACAATCGGCCTCATCGTTCCCAAAGATGCCACAGTGGCCATGTATCCTCCATTGAAGTACCACCCGTTTCCTTTTTAAAGTCAGTTCCCGTATATGATTTTGTCACTGGGAGATTTCCTCTGTAATAAGTAAATAATAGTAATAATTTTAATTATACTGGTGTTTCTTTTTTTGCAGTTATATTTAGTCATATTGTTTCTTTTACTTGATTTGTTGACAGAAATGTTTTTATTTTATTATAATAATATTCCAATTGTTCACTTTATTAAATAAAAAACTAAAATATTGTATAACTTTGGAATTTTGAGGATTTGCTGCTACTTTCGAATGCCGAGCATTCTTACATAAATCTTTTCAATGACAGATATCTAGCAAATTTAATGTTATTCTGGGCGATCCATATGGCATTGAATCGTCATAAAATAAGACATCCACAGGGTATATTGCTTACGCATTTTGCCGCAATTCGAATATTCCTATGGATGGTATGTAGAGGTTCACACACTTTTTAAGTCTCCTGGATTTAGTATGCTGTTACATATCTACCAAATCTAGTGATGAATGTCCTCAAGTCAAAATGCCTGGGGATCGAAAACAACTCTCAATTAAAAAAAAATTCCATATTGCTTGCTCCTTGACTCCTCACTCCTCACTCCTCACTCCTCACATTCTATTAAATATGAAGAAAGAAATGAAATTAAAAATTTTTTGTATTACTATCCATAACTGCAGGTATCTACTTATGCAGCCATCTCTGCATTGCTTTTTTTTTAATGTTTTTTCAAAATTTTGTTTTGAAAATGTTTGTGCCGAATGGTTTTTCTAAATTTATTTAGTTTCTGTTCCTTCTTTACTTTTTCACCACCCCTGTATTTGCATTTTTATGAATCCCCCTACAATTAGACACACAAGATTATTATCCCTCTTCTTGACGGTTCCATTGCCACCTAGGGAGTGGTATCACCCACTTTGGATGCCTGTGGTGTGACATGTTATGGTTAAAATAACACAGGATGATCAAACTATCGACAAATCAACAGAGGGCTGAATGGCAGATATGTGAATTCTTGAAACAGAAAAACATTGAACGAAAAATTATTTTAGAAATTTATTCGTTCAAATGAATGATTCGATTTTGCCGTTTTATTTTGAAGTCCATAAATATTGATAAACGATTCGATTTTGCCATTTTATTTTGAAATCTATAAATATTGATGAACAAATCGATTTTGACATTTTATTTTGAAGTCCATAAATATTTATGAACGATTCGATTTTGCCATTTTATTTTGACGATTTTCCATTTTATTTTAAGGTCCATAAATATTGATGAAGGATTTGATTTTGCCATTTTATTTTGTAGCTCATAAATATTGATGAACAGTTCGATTTTGCCATTTTATTTTGACGTCCATAAAAATTGATTAACGATTCGATTTTGCCATTTTATTTTGACGTCCGTAAAGCGTTTTACAAAAAAATATTCAATATAATGTAGTACTTAATTTATAAAACATGAATAAGTTAAAAGTTAAATAAAAAGATGATTAACTCGGTTTTAAAAATTTTTAAAAAACCGTAAAACACTATAGGATACAGTTGAAGTTTTGAAATATTTATCTTTTTCAGGTATGGCAAGATGCTGCTATTCAAGTATTTTATTCATTTAGCATAGCTGGAGGTGGAATGATCACGTATGCCAGCTACAACAAATTTCATAATAACTTAATTAAGTAAGCAAAATTATTTCATTCATATTATCTTAATTTATTTAATGAATGAATTGAACATTTTCTTGAATGAAATAGTTTTATCTATATAAATATTTAATGTCGATTTGTGTTAAAATAATACACGGAATTGTGTATTTACGTATTTCCGTAAGATTTTCCCTTTTCTTTTGTATGTAGTTATGGAAATTATATTTTTATTCTTTTAATTATTAAAACTACTAATTAATTGTTATTAAAACTACTAATTAATGCGTTTTTTTATTATCATAATAAAATGTAATATTTGGGGAACTTTTTCCCCTTAGTATTTATAAAACATTTAAATTTAGTTTTTATCGTTTAATTCTTTATCAAGGTTAATGTAATTGACAGGAGAAATCAGTAAATATGAAAAAATAAAAAAAAAAATTATAAAATTAAAATCTTAATTTACTTCGTGTTTAAACAATATTTTTATAATGTTTTTGAGAATATTTTATGATACAATATTTTTATGCACATTCAATATTCATTATTTTTTATTATATTGTAATTGTGTATTGTAACACAATTTTAATTTGTATATTTTTTTATACATTAGTTACGATGTTCTTAATTAAATTAACAAATTATTTAATTGCATGATTTATTCCTCTTTTCAAATGAATGGATATAATGAAATTTATATCATAAAATATGATATCTAAATATAGAAAATCTATATAAATAGATATTATAAATAAATGTTATAAAATATTATAAATATATTTAAAAATAAATATTGCAAATAAATATTTTCTTTGGAGATATTAATTAAATATGTTGTTATAATAAGTATTGAATTATATTATTTCATAAATATTTAGATGATAAACCATTGTTTCGAAAAAAATATTACTTTTTTATATTACATTGAATTGTTAATTAATTAATTGTATTAATTATTGTATTAATTGTCATTCCAGAGATGTTTTGATCATTGGCATTGGAGACATGTTAACAAGCTTGTTTAGTGGACTGGTCGTCTTTTCCATGCTTGGATTTATGGCGCTACAACTACAAAAAGGAGTGCCTGATGTTGTAAAGTCAGGTATGTTTAAAATGCAATATAAATCTGATTGAAAATTATATAATAATCATATAATGGTTATTGTATAACATCAAACACAATTTGAAAACAAATAGGAACAATAATAAACATCAATAAACTGAAGCTGAACATTTGGAAACTCTGTATGTGACCATTTTATACAACGTATGACTTAAGACTTTCTCTTACAATATAGAGCGGCCTTGTGGCCAAGTCGTTAGCGCTCTGATCTTTGGTCAGAACAGGCTTCAAGTTCGAATCCTGGTGGTGGCATAGATGCTTGTTAGTGACTCGGAATCCTCTTTAAACTATAAGTTCCGTTCTGTTCAGCCCTCGTGTGCACAAGATGACCGTATAGCAACAAACCAAACTCTTGGATTATAGAATATCTAGCTAATTGTCATTATTCCTCTTTAGATTAGTTGAATATTGTAGAATAGTTTTAGATTTTTGTTGAAATCAGTTTGCTCGACATCTTAAAATTTCTTCCATATAGATCGAAAACAATAAAAAATGGAAAATTGCAATAAGAAATGAGAAACAATGACAATAGCAAAGAAGATGATATTATGGAGTAAAAATGTATGGTTACGGTATAGCATAGTCTTCTTCGTTGGCGCAACAGCCGCATGGTAGGCCAAGGCTGTCTGCCAGATTTCGAGGCAGCAGAGGCTTTTCTTTTTACAGGGTAGTGCTGTCAGCCTTACGCCCAATAGTCATATTAGACCGGGACCTAAGGTTTAAAAGGGATTCCGAACCCCTACAAACATCCACGGCACAGAGCGCCAGCCATTCGGTCATCAGGCCCCTAGAGGTTTGATTTGATTTGCCCCACTACGGTCATTTTTTGCACTCTTTAGGCTAATTAGACCAGGACCTACTGTTTAACGTGGATTCCGATCCATGCCAATGTCAGGATTCGAATCTGAAGCCTGTGGTACCAAATGCCAGAAGTATGGCATATAGCTCTTAAAAATAAGAAAAATTAATCCTAAATAATTCAAATCTACTTGTGATTATTAATATTTATATTTCTATTTAAAATAACGATTTATCGATCAAAGAAATTCAAAAGCAACGAACTACAATTCAAATAAAATGATATTGATTTTGCCATCTTTTGCGATTAGCATATTCTTATACACTCTTGAATATTTTGAGCAGATTTAAATTTAATTTAACAAAAAAAGTGTGAGTTGAATTCAATAACTTTCTTCTTTGAATCTTAGGTACCGGACTGGCTTTCATTGCATATCCTGATGCTATTGCCCGTATGCCAATCGCCACACTTTGGGCATTGTTATTTTTCTTCATGTTATTTCTTTTGGGAATAGACAGTCAGGTGAGTTTCAATCATTTTGCTGTTTATAGTTTAAACTAAAAAATACAGAATATTAATCACAAGCTTTACTTTGCAGTTTGCAGCAGTGGAGACCATCCTGACTTTCGTTTTCGATCAGTTTCCAAGGACGAGATCGAAAAAGCCGGTTGTTGTGATTGTAGTAGCATTACTTCTGTTTCTTCTTGGTCTTCCATTGACAGCAAATGTAAGTTGCTTATGTTGTTTTACTATTGCTTATTGTATTTTTTACGATATTATAATTACAAAAACATTTCTGTATCTTCGTGAAATAGAATTTTGAATTGTAATTGAATGTTCAACCTGTACAAATCTGAGAAAGCTGTTTTTTATGGACGGTATTCCCGACCAGAGTGACCTGAGGTCAAATGCCACTTGAATGGCAATTATGTAGCAATTGCATATCTTATGCGACATAATCCGGAAAAACTCCCACCGGGTAGTCCGACTATCGACTCTGGCGCTCAGTATCACAGGTATCGGGTTTGAATACCGGCGGAGCCATGGAAGTTTGTAGTGGTTCGGAATCCACTTTAAGGCGTAGGTCTCTGTCTCATATGACCATAGAGCGTCACAGAGCCCAATCAGACTTCTTCTCCCCACATCATTCCCAAACTGTAAAGGGGCAACTCAGCTCTAGGTACAGTGATATGATGTGGTTAGTAGTAGTCCGACTATCGAAGCAAGATGCTGAAATTCACAAAAGCCATCGAGTCTCCTCGTTTTTTGTAACAGTGCCTACAACAAAGCTGATTCAAGCTCAGCCCTAATGCTCACCAGCGGCGGACATTGCCACTGAACAACGAGTCAGGCTGTAAGCACAATTATAATACATAGTAATAAATTTACGTAGGCTACCATTACAGCTTTATAATTGCCATAGAAATGATCATTCTTTTAATATAATGTGATTAAATATGTAGCAAAATGATATAAAATTACTCACCGGAAATTTAATCAAATGATAAAATATTTTCAGTCATCATTTATTTAAAATTTTGAATTTGCTTAAAAAAAGATTTTATGAAAAATATATATAACTTTTATAAAAAATATTACATATTTTATTTGATTTTCCTTTTATTAAAATTGTGTTTTAATCAGGATTTTTTTGTTATATTGTAGGGTGGTATTTATTTGTTGGAAGTGATGAACACTTATGCTGCTGGTTGGCCTTATTTAGTAATTGGTCTTTCAGAATTATTCGTTGTTGCTTACGTATACGGTAATTTTTATCTTCTTATTAATATAACCAATTTCATTTGTATGATAATATTACTATTTTTCTTAGTTTAAAACATTAAATTTGATATTGCATAAAGTTATCTTCATATTAAAGCGAAATAAATCAAAATTAATTAATTATTACTTTTTTAAATTGTTGATTTCATAGTTTATTTATCACATTAGTTTTACATAAAACAAAACCAACAATGTTTTCCTTTAATTATATTCCTGGGATATAAACTTCTGAATAGATATCAAATAATTAACCGAGATTTTTTTGTACGTTTTAACTTTCTTGAGGTACAAAAGTATTATAAAGATTTAAAATGATAGTTCTCTAATTTGAATATGATTCTTTTCATTTTACTGACTTTTCAGGATATAATTAACGATTATTAACAAAAATATAATTAAAAAAATTCCAATCTAATTAATATTGTATGCCATTTGTCCTAATGAATTCTCTCTCATTCTTTTTAAAGATAAAATATAATAATATAATAAATAGTATCTTTTTATGAAATTGTCTTTTTTATGAGGTACGTTATATCAACAAAAGCACATAGGAACCATGCGCTTCTGTTGAGAAACGTTTAGTTTATAGTCTCTCATCCGGAGAGGAAATATATACATCCCATAGCATTAGTTGGCCTACACACTTTCACCCGTAGAGGAAATATCTTTCGCGCACCCTGCGGCTAGCTAGGTTTCTGGTTTGGGGCTTAGAAGTGGATTCTTTCTACAAATTTATAATTATCTGTCTTTAAATATGTTAAATATTGCATGTGTATGGTGTTAGTGCGTGTGTCAATAAAGCTGTGAGTTCTCCAATCTGTGTCTCAACCCAACCACACCCAATTACAATCTGTCGCTCAATCTGTGCACTACATAATAAAAATTTAATGTAATGCATACCATAAATAACAAAACTATTATCATGTGTGTACATGCTGTTGTCCTGGTAAGAGGTACGTGGCATCAACAAAAGCTAGTATAGAAAGCTGTAAATAAGCAATTTTTATTGGGGATTCCAATATTATTATAATATTATGTTACAATATTTAGACAATTGCAATCGTTACAATGAAGACATTGAACACGGTTGATGTTTTCGTACTATAGTGATTAATTTCTTCAAGAAATAGCTATGGTTATTGAACATTGGTATAATGATGAACTAACTGAACTTTGTTGATAATACAGGGACTAGCATTTGTTTTATAACCTAGAAAATAATCCAGATCACTATACAATAGCAAATCCATTTATTATTATAGTCATTACAATGAGGGTTTATTAATTTGATGTATTATACATATAAACATAATCTTACATTAATCCTTATCCAGTTAAAAGTTGCTGTTGAATTGAAATTCCCAAGAGCATTTATTAATTTACTTATCGGAAAAGATACGATAAGTGAAAATTAACATTTATAAGTTTATATATTTTATAAGGAAGGTATAATTTAACGGCATTAAAACTTATTTTATGGTAAATGTTTTTAAAGGGATAACAGTTAAAAAATGTTTTTTTTAATATTTAAAAGTGATAAATTTTAACTGTTAAGAATTATTATTTTTAAAATTTAACAGTTAAAAATTCAACATTTAAAAATGATTAACAACATTTTAAAATGATGACAAACATTAAACAATTAAAAATGATTATTTTTAACAGTATTAAAAATGATAATTCTTACATGAATTTCTTTAGGAATGAGTCGTTTCATGGATGATCTGAAACAGATGACCAGTTGGAAACCGGGTGCATGGATTCGAAGTCATCTTCTAGTCACTATCATGACAATAAGCCCCATCGTTATCGGAGTATGTCTTATATCTTTTATAGCTATTTAATTCTAAATTGTAACACGTATTTCACCAAAATGTTCAGCGAAAATAATTCAATTCCATTTGATAAAAAGAAAAGTTTATTTTTAAAAGCTTGATTAAAAAAATTTATTTAAATTTCTTCTAAATTCGTAAAATTAATTAAAAATATGTAAGTTAATGGATTCAGTTAATTCGTAAATTTTTTTTTCTTGGAAAAAATAAACAACACAAACAGGACTTTCAATGCTTTTCTTCTTAATGTTAATATAAGTAATGAATAGTTGGCAAGAGTGATTTTCTATTTGTATCTCTACTTTAAAGTCATATTTCATAATTCTGAGTAATCACAGGACCAATATGGCCGAGTGACTAGCGCTCGGTGCCACATGATTCTAGTCCCGGAGGTGCCATATAGTGGCTCGGAATCCACGGTCCCGGTTTACTACGGCTGTAGAGGGTTAGGCTGACAACCCTACCCCGTAAAAAATCAGGGAATCGTCGGCGAAAAGATTAGAGAAATCGTTAGATACAAAATGGGAACTTTTTCGGGAAGTGATCAAGTGGTTACAGTTGAAATTTTTAAATCGCCTTGACCGTATAGGCAGCTGTACAATTGTTGTACCTGTGGCGGTATTGTAAAGGTTGCGTAGTGTTATTAAAATCCAGACGGCAAAATAAAAGACGATAATCAATTTTTACAATTACGACATGTTTATTCTACTTCGAACGCCAACTACGTTCTATTTTTATTCTAGCGGGAAAATTCCCTTTTTAACAGTGAAAGTAGAAGTCGTTCAATTTGTATTCCATTTTACATCAATAGGTGTCGCTACATAACTCCCCTACCAGTAACAAAGTTACGTTACTTTGAAAATGGTAGACGAATTAATATATCAATACAAATAATAGCGAACAAATACACATTGATACAAATTGAAATTGCACAAAATAATTACAAATACAATTAAATATAAACATTTACATACATAAATCAAGTTAATTTTTAAAATGGAATGGATGAATTATAAATTTGAAGAAAAGTCAATAATGTCATTGAAACGAACAGGAAGTTTTACTTGTCTTCCACAACGTGTTGTTGTATTTGGTTGTACAACTTGCTGACTTGGTATAAATGTTTGTTCACTCGGCACAGATGTATGATCATTTGATGACGTTGGATTCAGAAGTTCATTAGGTTGTAACACATATGCCGGTTTTAATCTATCCACTGAAATATTAACTTGTTTATTTTTAATTGATAGAAGAAAGTTTTTCGTGGATCTTTGCAATATCAAATAGGGTCCTTCATATGGGGGTTCTAAAGGTTTTTTAGTATTCCATTTTACATCAATAGGTGTCGCTACATACCTTTCCTTGCCTCATTATTGCAAATCCATAAAAGCACACAACCCTAGATGTATCTCTGCAGTATTGTGGGTTTTTTTTTTGTGGAGAAAGTAAATATCTTCATTTCACTAAATACTTCATCTAATATTTGTCAGGACTTAACAGCTAAATGCAATGGTCGCCTTAATGCTATGTGAACGTCGACGATACTGAACTGATGATTGCATATGAAGCACGTGTCTATCACTGAGTAAATGTTCAGTGTCGGCATTCAGAATTTATGTTTTTCTAATGCAGCTGGCAATACAGAGACGGTTAATCTTTTATGATATACAGTGGGTAAAAAAAGTATTGGCAATTGCCTTAATTTATTCATATTGACAAATAAATAAAATGTTATGCAATTTTAGCTGTCGTAATTAAATACAAGACATCTTAGATATATAAAAATAGTAAAAATTTTATTTTAATTTGCATTTTCTACGATTTTTTTCTTTCAAAAACGAAAATGTGCATGTCAAAAAAGTATTGGCAAAGTTTTAACTGCTATGCAAATTTTGTTACATTGAAGTCACGTGTTTCGACTGATAAGAAACTCTGCCGGTATAAAGTCTGCAAAACTACTCCAAAAGTGTCTATGCATTATTTTGCGATTACTGCAGTAAAATGACTTCGAAATAGAAGGAGTTGGACGTCAGTGTTAAAAGCACGATTATTATGCTCAGAAATGAAGGTTTAACTTATTGTGCTATAGGAGTGCAGTTCAATATAAGTTTATTTACTGTCAGAAGGGTTGTAAAAAAGTTCAAGGAAACAGGATCAACGGAAAATAAGACTAGAAGTGGACGACCTCGAATATTTTCTACAAGAGAAGAACGTGTCATTATTAACAAGGTTAAGAAAAACCCTAAAATAAGTGCACCCCAGATATCTAGAGATGTTGCTTTCACTTGGCAAAAGACTTTCAGCGTACAGACTGTACGGAATGTTTTTACGAGAGAAGTTATTATGGAAGGGCAGCTAGAAAGAAACCATTAATCTCGGAAATAAATAGGAGAAAGAGGTTAGATTTCGCAAAATCCCACGTTGATTTATCTGAAGAGTTTTGGAACACGGTTATTTTTTCCGACGAATCAAAGTTTAACATTTTCGGCAGTGATGGACGACGATATGTGTGGAGGAGGCCAAATACTGAATTGGAAAAGCAACATTTAACTGCTACTGTAAAACATGGTGGAGGCAGCGTCTTAGTTTTGGGGCTGTATGGCAGCTAATGGAATTGGCAACCTGCATTTTATTGATGGTATTATGACAGCACGTACATACATTGACATTTTGCGCCATAACTTAAAAATCAGTGCCTAAAATCTTGGCTTGGGAACATCATTCGTTTTTCAACAAGACAATGACCCCAAGCTCAAGAATCTCACCCGTGAATGGCTACTCTACAATGCTCCTCGCCAATTAAAAACCCAACCTCAATCGTCTGACATCAATCCAATTGAAAATTTATGGCACCTACTGGATCTAGAAATCAAGAAACATAAAATTTCAAGTAAAGACGACCTCAAACGTTTACTCTTGCAAGAGTGGCACAAAATTCCCAACAGTACAACAAAGACCTTAGTTTCCTTTATGAGAAATAGATTACAAGCTGTTATAGATGCAGAAGGTATGCATACAAAGTACTAAACATATACTGATTTTGTTTTCGCTCATAATTTTGTCAATTTCATAATTTTGCCAATACTTTTTTTATCATGTAAATTTTGGATTTTCTCGTAGATTTTGACTAAAAAAAATATTTAAATGAAAATTTCGTTATATTTGTTTGTCTTTTCTCCTTCTGTAATAGCTATGTTAAAATAAAATTTGTAAACATACTTTGTTAGCAAATATAATCATTTATAGGCAATTGCCAATACTTTTTTATCCACTGTAAGCAAAGGCTGCACAGCTGTTAATCATTTAGCACTACCCAGGGGCCACGTGTAACTTGAAGATATGCGACGGACGCGAGTAACACTACCCCCAGAATTTATAATAAATTAAAACTTTTTTTAAAGAAGAATTCATTAATTCGTTTACGGATATGGTGGCAAAATCATTTGAAGCATTTTTTTTTCAACATTCGTATTCTATCGATATTTAGTGAAAGTTCCCATGTAGAAGGTTTGGTTTGCCGCTTTACGGTCATCTTGTGCACACTTTAGGCTAAATAGACCGGGACCTACAGTTTAACGGGGATTCCGAACCACCAACAAACATCCGTACCACCGCCAGTATTCGAACCTGAAGCCTTCGGTACCAACGTCAGAGCGCTAGCCAGTCGGCCATCAGACCGCTAAAAATAAGTAATTTCGCCGGAACGCGGAGTCGAACCCTGGACTGTTAGGTTAAAAGCCTAACGCTCTACCGACTGAGTTATTCGGGTTCCCTATGTAGCAGGAAGATGCAAAAGTTAAAACTTTGTTAATTATCTATTAAAATCAAACCATTGGTTCACAAAATACAAGGGATCGACTTTTCATTTTATAAAAAATTCTTTCAATCAATCTCTATTGAACTTGAAAATAAGATAAATATTTAATTCAATGTATTGTTTCAAAGAGAGGGGGAAAAAATACGCGTAAAACTATTTTTGCTGGTTTAAGTATCAAAACTTATTACTGTAAAGTTAACTGAAGTTTGAATTTATTCCTGATACATCAATTTATTGTTTTAGATGTTACTTCATTGTGAGTCGATATAATATATACATTTAAAGCTGCGTATTGATTCGAGAGTGAAAGTTTTGAGAGCAGTATGTCAAACACATAATTGGAGGGATATCGAAACGCATTCGGTTTCATTTACCAGCTTTTAAGAGAACAAAATAACCGCTCGATATGATGTCGGTTTTTAAAATGCCACATTTATGAACTTATAACTTTCCGAAAGATGACGAGGTTCACTCGTAAGGGTAAACAGCGGATCTTGATTTTTCAGTTCAAACTGAATTGTCCAGGGGCAAACGAACGTTGTGGCAAATGTTTCAAATCTGGACACAGCATAAAATATTGTGTATAAAGGAAAAAAAACAACATAAGTTACATTAATTTCTTCACAGGATTTATTTCTTTAAGTATGGTGAATTTATCACTTAAACGCTTGAGGCTATCACTTAAGTGTATACCTCTCATTTGTATTTTTATTTATTTAATTTTTTTTAATTTCTTAATTAGGTAATTCTACTGATGAGTTGGATAAAATACGAGCCACTTGAAGTGGGAGACTATGTGATTCCTATGTGGGGCAATGCAATTGGATGGGCCATGGCCATAGTACCCATCTCTGCAATTCCTATTGGCATGATATGGCAGATGTGCACGAAACATAAAGACATGCCTTTCCTACAGGTGACAGAGAATCTTCTTTTTTTCTCTTTAACTATTTTGAAATTCTTATCTTCTGTGTGTATGCTTTTTTTTATTTCCAATGGCAGATTATGAACAGCTACAGAACAACGAAAAATAAAAAAAAGAACAGAGAAAACAACAAAACATGCTGCAACAGAGTTCATTAATCTAACATATCTCTAGCCTCCCAATATCGCTCGGCGAGAAAAGTCTTGCTCAGAGCAGGGCAGTGCAGTAGATGCGTGGAGTCCATAGCCTCTCCAGAGCTGCACAGAGTGCATATCGAGGAAGGAACAATTTTGAGTCTGTAAAGATGTTTACGCAGGCAGTCATGTCCAGTGGCTAGTCGGAAATGAGCGACTGCTCTACGCCTGGGAACATTACATAGATTTGGGATGACATTCTTCCAGGACTTTTGGGAAATACGGTTATAGAGGTCTTCTTCAGCGCGGACTTTAATTGATCTTTTGATGAGATTTTTGATAGAGTGGAAGGGTATAGGACGATACATTTTTTGTTTTTTTTCTGTATATTTTTAATATTCTAATATTTTTAATCTGTGTGTATATGCTTCAACTGTACATATTCTTTATTTAATTGCAAGTAACAAAAACAAATTTCATAGTAGAAGAGGAAAACAAAATTTTGGAGTAACAGTTTCTTAATTTTATATTGAAAGAGTTTAGAAAAACTCACTGAAGATACAAATGTTCGATTGTGTGTGTTTTTATTAATTTTTCAATGCTACAATCACAGTTACAGATTAATTTTCCCCTTAGCACGATTTCGGAATTGAGTATGTTATATACAGATGAAATTTTATTTTTGAAATATCAATGTTATTAAACCAGTAACCAATGGCATAACAATAAGGTGGCAAGAGGGCAAATTGCCACGGGCTCTTGTCCAAGCAGAGAGGCGTGACATTAAATATTAAAAAATAGAGTGAAATTTATTAAATCTGTATTTAATAAATTTAAATTACTAAAGTGATAAATTAAAAAAAAATGTGCATCAAGATTTTGAAAGTATTCATTTAGTATATGAAAAATATAGCGCATTTGATTTTAATAGTAATAGAAATAGTAACACACGGGTAATCCCGATGCTAGCGACTTCCACGATTTCAGGTTCCTGAATAGGTACTTAAAAATAAAAAAGTGGGAATTCCCGCTGCCACCCATGTGCTACTGGGATATTTTTAAATTCACTTGTTATGGAATTCCCCTGATTCTTGAACAAGTATAAAATTAAAAGTGGGAATTCTTGCTGGCAAGACACAGTTAATTAGTTGATTATGGAAATTAGATAATAATATGTCCAGTAATAGAAAAAAGTGATAGTATTGCAATCCCTGACAACGCTGATCTAGAGCCATCACAGCCCTATACTAGCGATACACATATTCAAAACCAAAGTAAAGTGATTGAAATTGACTTGGAAAAAATTACATCTTTGTCATACATTACCGACAAGTGTCATTTTAAAGTACTAAATAATCAAGTGAAACAATTTGTGATACTAGGTACCAGATATTAGGGACTTCCCCGATTTTAGATTCGTGAATAGGTACTTAAAAAAAAAACATTTTAAAGTACTAAATAATCAAGTGAAATAATTTGTGATACTAAGTACTAGGGACTTCCCCGATTTCAGGTTTGTGAATAGGTACTCAAAACTAAGAAGTGGGAATTCCCGCTGCCACCCATGTGCCACTGGGGCATTTTTAAATTCACTTGTTATGGTATTCCCCTGATTCTCGAACAGGTATAAAATTAAAAGTGGGAATTCTTGCTGGCAAGACACGGACTTCCAGAAGTCAGGGAAGTCTCCATGCACCACTATTATCTTATTATTTCATCAGATCCAGGATCAGTCGTAAAGTTAATTAGTTGATTATGGAAATTGGATAATAATATGTCCAGTAATAGAAAAAAGTGACAGTATTGCAATCCCTGACTACGCTGATCCAGAGCCATCACAGCCCTATACTAGCGATACACATATTCAAAACCAAAGTGAAGTGATTGAAATTGACTTGGAAAAAATTACATCTTTGTCATGAATTACCGACAAGGGTCATTTTAAAGTACTAAATAATCAAGTGAAACAATTTTGTGATCGAAAATGGACATTGCAAACCTAAAGGCACCTTTAGGTAGCACTTTATTATAATATTATTTAAAGCAAGCCGATACCTCATATTGGAATGAATGTTAGATTTCCAAATTGGGAAGCCTGGTTCGAAACCCCATAAACGAACCAATAGCTGCTATTTCTGTGATGAACATGGACGTAATAAATCCGTAGACTGTAAACTTTTTTGTTGAGATACCATCTCTGGGGAGAAGAGATACCATCCATGGGGGTGTTAACTCGAAATTATGGTGGCAAAATGTGTAGTAGGCCCAAGCAGCACCCTTAAGGATCAACTACTGAAATGTAAAAGGCCTTTCAGTGTGCAGATTGGGAAACGTTGAATCTGCTATATATCAGGTGTTAATGTAGAGAATTACTTCGAGTAAAATCATCCGTTATTAGAAAACCATATTTTTCAAAACCTACAAAATATTAAAATTTTATTAATAGTGATGTAGAAAAAAAAAAAAAAAAAAAACCCTAATGAATTGACTTTTGTTTCCTTTTTTTTTTTTTTTAGCGAATAAGGCACCTAACTCGATCAACAGAAGACTGGAGGGCGAATGCCAAGGCTAACAGCCCGGCTAGGGGCAGAAATGGCAACTTGAATGGCTACGACAACCCAGCACTGTCAGAGCCTCCTCCAGTTTATACGTTATCCCATTTGTAATTGATTGAGCGATGCGAAAAGTGAGCTTATATGAAAAAGATTGGCAAAACATTAAGCATTTAGTTTATAAGTGCTTTAATTTTTTTTAATAGTCTGAATCACCCAACAGCACAAATAGAATTGATTTCGATCAGTGTAGGATTTTTCTTACTCAAAAAGTATCTGAAAGAATGCATTCGACTTGCTAGAACACAATTTTATTCTAAATGAATTGAATCCATTCTAACAAGGGCGAAATCGATTCTACACGAATCATAGTCTATGATAAAATAAAGAAATTTCATTAAGACCGGTTCTACAAAACGTTTTTTTTACATGTTTTATGAGATATTTTAAGGTACAAAATAATTCTAAATGTATAAATTTCATGTAATGCTTATTAAATTAAATAATTCAAATTTATTAATACAAGATTCGTTTTTTCAAGGACAAAATTGGAATTTTTAACTAGCTACGCGTTTGCGAAATAGAATTTTATATTCATAAAATAAAAAAAATTTAAAGGATTTAAGGGAGCATGGAGGAACACATTTCTATAAAGGTAATTTCGATTTTTCACTAGAAATTAATTTCTCCTTTGACTAAAATTAAAATTTTAATTATTGTAGATTTCATGACACCTCTTTGACTTATGGATTAAAAAAATCATGACTTAAATGCTTTTAGAATATCTAAATTTAAAATTTTAATGTAAATTAAAATAATGATCAATTATCTAAATTGAAAATTTTTAATGAGAAAACAATGGATAGATCCATTATCTTATATCATATGATGATGAGAGTAAACAATTAAAAAGAAATTTTGAATATTTATTTCCATTTTATTATTTATTTCTATTGAAAAAAAAAATAATACAGTGCATGGGATTTATAAAGAAATAAATGTTCCCATTAAAATAAAAATTGTTTCTACAATATAGAATAAAACGTAACACATATCAAAGTGAAAATCTATGGAAAGAATATTTCCATTCAAGACTGACTATTTATTACTAACCTATGTATCATAATTTTTCACCATAGAGCTTCCTTTAAACATCCATGTCAATAAAAATACAGCATTAAAAATTGTTTATTAATTTTAAAATTAAATTTTTGCCATTTTGAAATGACAATCATAGGTCGATAATGTTCGACAATAAATTCCATTCTAGCATATACACATATTCCACAAATTTTGCATATAGTGTTTCAAACAGACAAAAAACAAATAAATTAAATAAAATAGAATCAACGAAATTACCATAATTGAATAGCACATTATGCCTCATTATAAAAATATTGGTATCAATGCACAAATTTTTGTTTGAAATATATTTTAAATAGTAAAAAAAAAAAAAAAAAAAAAAAAAAAAAAAGTTAATTTAAAATATTTTAAATAAAAACTATCATTGCAGTAGTAGTCAAATTTGAAATATGAGCAAAAAAGATTATTTTATGTGTTTTTCATTGTATCATTGATTAAAATTGAAAAATATTTTTAAACTAAGAAATTATTTTCTTATTGCAGAGCGTTGGGCTGACAACCCTATCCTATAAAAACAAACCATATCCTGTCTCAAAATCTGCCAGTAGGCAGACCATGGGTTGTAGTGCCAGAGAGTTAAGAGTTATTATTTTCTTAAAGCTTGAGTTTCACAAATTGCCATTGCACAAGTGAAATCTTAATAATATATCTTTTTTTATATTTATCATAAGAGTTTATTTGTTAAGTTATATACAAGACTTAATTTTCAATATATACATAAATAAAAAATTTTAATGTAAAGTTTTAATCATAAGAATGGGTAGGATGCAAGAATTTAGTAATCCATTAATTACTTTTATTTTTCTTGTGATGTTTTATTCAAATTCAGTAAAAAAAATAGCTCAAAATATGTTACTTTGTATTGTGATATTAAGCAATGCACACGACTTGTATATAGATTATGAATATATATAAATATTTTTGTTAATTGATGTTGGAAAACCTTGTATATATATTTTTTATATTTAAAAATTTTATGCCTTTTTATGGTGATGAATAAAAAATTTTCAAAATAGCCTAATTTGTTGTGATGATTTGTTTTGTTCGTTTACTTATAGCTATAAATAAAACTTTTCCTTGACAATTTATTTTCAACATTAACAAATGGAATATAATCCTTTTTATGTGAAAAAGTCCAAAAACCTAATAAAAACTATATTATTATTCTGTTATAATCAATTCAATAAACAAAATTCATATATTTGTTTTAAAACTTTTCAGTGAGCTAAATGTTAATACTTAGAACATGTGAATAAAATGTGAAACAATTTATGCTTTAAATATTCAATATAAAATTTTTAACTTACAATAGTTGCAATTTTTCTTTTGTAAAAGAAAAAGTCTTTAAAACAGGGGAAAAAAAAAAAAAAATGGCTGAATAGTTACATGGATCCTCTATTGCATTTCTAGAATCTTCTTTAAAGTAATTGCCAAAAAATTTGGCAGCAATTGTATTTTTCAGCAAAAAATATGAACTTCTTCAAACACTTTGAAATTTGTAGCCTAAAAATCTACATCAATTTGAAAATATAAATCTGCCTAAGTTCATATAAATAATAATAAAAAAAAAACCCTCCCAATGAAGAAATATTTATATATAAGTAAAATATACCCTAAACAATTCAACTATTTGTTTTCTATTTTTATTTCAAAACACCATGCAGAAGCATTTCATAAAAAAAAACAATGTATGAAATTGGTTCATAAGAAGTTGAATAATCATAAGAAATGTAAATGTATTTGAACATAGATATAAGAAAAAGATGGTTACTGAAGTTGGGTTTAATAAATTTCATTATAATCATTTCATTTTCTTATTCAGCCATCTTTTTTCTGTTAGCAAATATTACTTTTTTTAATAAAATTGGAAATACAGCCATTGTAAGTTAATAGAAATTTTATATTAAATATTCTTTCTATATGATCTACAAAATAAGTATTATTTACTAATAATTTATAAACGCTTAATGCTGGATTTATAAACAATTTATGAATAAAACAAATTAAATCCAATTTCAGTAATCATCTTTTTTTTTGCATGCTTGTCGAAATATATTAAATTTTATACCATAATTTGACTTTTTATATAACAATTTTATATAATTTTTTTCTAATTTTCTTTCATTGGCATATTATTCTGTTAATTATTACAAAAAACATTAAAATCTTTAACTATTAAATGTAGAAAACATAAATGCCATTGTTTTATTTACATTTCTTTTATAAAAATCTTTTTTAATTTATGAATTAAATTTTTAACAATTGGTTTATTTACATGTGCTAAATATCCAAAATGATAAACAGGGTTACAGAAATACAACACACACACACATACAATTCAATAGCTTTTATTTAACCAGTTCACCTGATTGTTGTACAAGCCCCATACCGTTTTGTGCTGGCAACAAAAGGCATTGACAAAACAGAGTGTTTCATAACAAATTATTGAAAAAGCACATACAGAGAAATTTCAGAATGGCTTTGACCACCAAATTTTTACAAAAATAAGATACATGCTAAATTTTAAGGAAATGCAAATGTCAATGTATACATTTAAGTACAGTGCAATTTGCAACACTAAAAGTACTAGTGTAAGTAAATCATTAATACAATACGCTTATACTAAAAAATATTATCGTGTTGTTAAGTACTTTAAGAAAAAAAATGTTTCCCTTTCGGATAAAACAAGAATTAAAATAAATTAAATCATAATTTTTGTAAAATGGTATGAGATAAGACATCTATTTTTGATGGCTTTTATTTCGTTTTAATGACACTTAAAAAATAGAGTTGAATGACAAATATTTATCAGATGTTTAAAAAGGATTTTTTACAATATTATTTTATTAAATATTATTAACACATTTTATAAAACAGCATGTTCTTCACCAAACTTTTATCTAAATTCTGAATAAACAACATACAAACTTATATTCCTTTAAATTCCAGACATAAAATTTCTAATCATCTGTACATGCCAAGCTATGTAAAACAACAACAAATAAACAAATAAAAAAAAAACACATAAGAGTCTCCTTTCACTTGCAATAAAAAATTAGTTCCTAATTAAAAAAATATTAATTAACATATACATAATACTGCTTTATAAAAACAACAAACTAAAACATCACACCTTTTCCCAAAAATTTAATATAAAAAAAATCTAACTTTTAGTCTACATAAAGTCAAAAAGAAATTACACATATTCAAATTAAATAGTCGAAAATATTTATGTCAATATAACTTTTTTTCTCCTACTCAATAAAAAAAAAAGAATTTTTAAATAAATCTTGCAGGCAAAAGTCTACATGAAACTAACTATATTTTCTAATTTTTATTCATTATATTTTTTTTTGCAGCCTTTTATCCCCCTCGTATGATTGGAACATTAATACAACTACGTCTGTTAATATGCTCAATGCCGGTTTATCGCCACACGATGCCCTAGGCATTTGACTAGAAATTATTCACTATGAGAATGCTACAGGGCAAAGAGTTAATGGACTCACTATAAAGAGATTTTTTTTTTTTTTTGAGCCGAAGATTAATTTGTTCTTGGAACTATCTCAGGCTAGAAAGAAAAAAGATAGAATAAGTGACAAGAAATAACTAATGTAATCTCATTGAGCAAGGCAGAAATTCACAACCAGGGGTGCACAATACTCCTTAGCAACACTTAATCACAAAAATCGAAACATAATATACAAAGTAAAATATTTAAAAGATACAATGGAATTTAATTATATATAAATATATATATATGTTTAAATAATAAAAATCTATTTGCTACATATTTTATTGAGCAAATTTAAATTATATAAAAAAATAACAGTGACTGAAATTCAAAAGCAGAAATAAATGCTCCACACAACCAAATAATAAAAAAAATGTAAAATTCCTTAATGAAAATATTTAATTTGATCATTTAAAAATATGTACTTAATGCTAATATTTGCAATATCAAAAAGAGGAATAAAATATGAATGCAAACTTTGCTAACAAAACTTTTAAATTATCATAAAAAAATTGTATTAAAAAATATTAGAATAATTTTTAATGAGAAAAATTAAATAAAATTCATTAATATGTAAAGAGAAATTTTCAGTCATTTGGGTCAAGCAATTTAGTTTGTAAAATGACACTTAAGTTCCAAATGATATAAAATAGATATTTTCCTTACAGTTAATAATAAAGTTTTAACAGAAAATAACAATGTTTTTTGCGTTTTATCAAAAATCATTAAGTATACATATTACAATGAATTAAAAAAAAAATTTTAATTTCACTTTATAGTTAGGAATTGTGATATTCTTTTTTACAAAATAATTATTTGTATTGCAAAATATAAAAGTGAAATATCTAATTCATTTAGCAGCACAAATAATAGTTTTAAAATCATGGATGTCAATTTTTAATTTAAAACTTTCAGCTGTTTTACAAAATCAATTGAAATATATTAAAAGAAAAGCTGGTCCCTTTATAATTTGAAAAATATTCACATTTAAATAATACAATCAATAGCTTATCTTCAGCCAAAATTTTAAAAATTAAGGGGAAAAAAAAAAAAAAAAAAAAAAAGAGACAAAACTAAATTAAATTTAAATAGAACTTATGAAATTAGTAAAATTACAACAAATAATATATATTTAAACATAAAATATTAATTCAAACATAAGTCGTTGTTTGATAAAAGTTATAAAATTAATGCCAAATAATAAAAATTTAGAAAACAACATGAATTTTAGCATAACCAATGGTTCAAGAAATACTTTCAGCAAGGATAAATATATTTAATAAACGTTCATTTTATGTCATACATTCATCATAAATTTTTCTAACAAATTTATGAATAAATAAATAAATACATCATATATCTTATCTATATATAAATATATCACAAAATATAATAAAACACCGGAATGTATCGGAATAAGACTGAAAGATATTTCTCAAAGTTTCAATGTAATAAAAGTAAAGTACTGAATTAAAAAGATAATAAAAAAAATAACCGAATGATATAATAATATTTTATACTAAAAATAATGACAATAAATAATGAGAACACTTTGAGTTTGTGCACCCCTGAATTGGAACTGGAATGGGGAAAAGACTAACAGGCATTCGCAACACCTCGTAGATGGCAGAAAGTCTAAAAATGTTGACAATCTATGTACTTTATTTATATATATATTTATATTCAAGTTGTATATATACAGCTGGAGGGCCTGCGCAGTGGACGTTCAGAATTCTATATTTGCATTTGTACAACAAACAACGTTTTAAGTACTACAAATGCACCTAGGGACAGTGACGGAGCTCGTTTGTAACAGTTGCGCCAGTCAACTTCAGAAAATAAGTGCTAAGAAAAAAAAAAAAAAAAATCAATCATTTCTAAAGCAGAAATCAATAATCATTTGGAATGATTCAGAGTCAGTGATTTGCATAAGAAGTCATTCGATTATCTGTAAGGTAAGTGCATAACAACAGCATCGTGTCCTTGCATGGCCGGTTTCTATTGGAGATAACAAACCGCGCTTCTTCGTATTGTTTTGTGGCACACCACATGGACCAAAAAGTGCGGCAGCATCGATTACAGTTTATACAATTCTTGAGGGACGAATACTGTAAAAATAATCCACAATTCTTAGTAGCGTTGTTGGAACTCGTGGTGCCATCGGTTAAAATCAATATAGAACACAGTTACAGAGCCATTGGATAAACCTGCCATAAGGAATCTGGAAGGATGAAAAAAAAAAAATCAGAATGTCAAATTCATGTCTTTTATTAAATTTATTAATAACTTACTTGTAAAATAACAGTTAAACTGCACAAATACAGAATCTGTATGATTAATGAAACTTACAATAGATATAACTTGAGTGGTTCCTATTTACATGAGCAAAACTGCATAAGCATTACCATTACTTTCAGCCAATTTTAAATGACTTTTTAAATATTAAATTTCAAAACCATTAAAATTTATTTAATGTTTTTGGAAAATTTTAACAAGAGAATATTATATAAATCAACATAATTTATTTAAGCATTTGAATAACTTAAGAAAATGTAAATTTAAAAAACATGAAAACTAACTGCAATACATTTCTTGAATTCAAAATCTTTTTATCCATTATATTTTTCATTCTGCTTTCATACTAACCCAATGTTCAGTTAAGCCATTCTTTAGAGGTAAAAAGTACATAAGACAATTTCATTGTAATAAATAACATACTATTCTCTAGTAAAACAATCTAACCTTTAATAACTTTTCACATGCTTATTAAACATAGAAAAAGAGAGCTTACTTTTGATCATGAGACAATGCCAATGAACGAACTCCACTGTCACATGTAGAAAATGCATAAAGAAGAGCCAAGTTGAAAGTTCTCCACACTTCTACAATGCCTTTATCACTTCCTGTCATCATATATTCTCCATCTCTACTCATTGTCAAACACTAGAAAAAGATAATAATCATTTTAAATTTAGATATTTAAAAAATAATTTTATCAATCACACAAAAAATTACTGTAACATTTAAATGTTTAACACAGTTCCAGTTATTAATTTAATTTCTAGAATACCTTATGTAAAGTAATAGATACTTTTTTGAAAAAGCACAATATAAATAAATAAATTCAAAAATGCATGTCATTGAAACAATGAAAGACTCTTACCTGAATCGAATGGTGATGAGTTTCACTTCGAAGCCTCCTTCCATTGATTGTGAAACAGCACAAATTGTTTTGGTCATAACAAACAACCACCAAACCTTCTCGACATAAAGCACAGAGCTCAGGAGAGCGGAAATTGTCAGGAGATTCCAGGGAGCGTAATAGATCACCATTTGTAGTATGCACTAAAACAGGACCATCTAAAGCAAAAGAATAAAATCCTTTTAAATTATTTTTAGATAGAAGAAGAGAGTTACAGTTGTCAAAGATGTATCAAGTGTGACAATAGTTGCAAAACCATTTTTGTTGAATGATTGTTCTTGTTCATTTCAATTAAATAAATTTTACATTATTTTTTCTTAACACTCAACAAGCTTTAAATCATCTTCTGTAATGGGTAAAAAAAATAGTTAATACAGTAACTTCTCTTTAAACTGCACATTCCAGACCAAGGCCATGCCTGATTATTATTGAGTGTAAACATAGTTCAAAGGGGGTACTGAAGATAAAACACCCTAAAAAAACTCTATTAAAGTCTAAATGATTAAAATATGCCTATATTAAATAAGAAACACTATAATGAAACCAAAACTGACAGATATGATAAACACCAAGAAAGAATGTGAGCAGCATTATGTCACTAATGGCCAAGGTCAATAGACACCTGAATCCACACAGAAAAAAAAAATGTGGAAGTGTATGTTCAATAAGTACAGGATTATAAAATGTGCCCAATTATCAAATGCCAAATAAAAGAGTGATTACCGTAATATGGAAACCAATCTCTTCAAATCTAAATTGAAGATTATCTCAAAGGTATCAGATCTACTACTTATATATGTATCTGTATATATATACTCCATTGTATTTTTGTTTCAAATATGAATATTATAATATAACAAATTTGGTAGATAAAAGAGGGTTATAAAAAGAAAAATTATTAATGTAGAATTCATTGTCACAATTGATTTGGAATTAAAATCAACATAAATAAATATTGACAAGCAAGAGTATTTTTAATTTCATATACTAATAAGATTTAACAAACAATATTATGGCAAACTTCAGAAATAAATTTTATAGCTAGTAATTAGTGAATATTTCATAATAAGTAATAACTGTATTTTACTGCACATAGTTCCCCTTTCATTGTTATTACTACTCTGTAATATAAATTATTAATAGGAAATCTTTAGAGACTTTTTAAAATTCATTTTTTTTTCCAATACTGATTTTTGCCTAATGTTACACAATAAATAATTTATGATGAACTTTTAATGTTAAATCATAATTTTCAAAAAAGTTTCTTACAAGGAAAATCTTCTATAACACTTCTAATAATAAACCACATTTTTATTTTTATATGATTATAGAAATTAAAAGTTTCAATAAGGTAACCTAATTTAAAAGAAGAAATTTATTTTATTTTTCTAAAAAATTGTCTAGTCTTGTAACAACATTGCTCAAAATCAATGAAAGTTACCATGTTTTTTAATGAACACAACATGTTGAAAAAATTGTTTAATTTTTTCTTACCACTCAAAAAGCTTTAAACCTTCTAAAAATAATTTATTTTTTAAAAAAAGCTTAATAATATGGAATTTTTTTTTTTTCAAAAAGTTATAATAAATGTATTGGTTATATATATTAACAATTTAATAGGTAAAAAAAATATAAATAGCTGAAAATGAGGATAAATTATCGACCTTGCATTAATTATTACATTAGACATAACAGATATAAATGTATATTAGCATATCTTAAGAAAACAACGCTACAAATGAAAGCAAACTTAATTTTTAAAATGCATTACCTCTAGAGCCACTAATAACTAGACCCAATTCTGCTGAAACAACAATACATGAAACTTCACTTTCATGGCCAGTTAAAGTAGCTCTTGGTGTAGGTATGTCTAAAATATAAATATTCAATTTAATAATAATAATATTAAATATAAAAATAAATTTTATAGTAATACAAATGTTTTTAATATACAAAGAATATACCATAAAATAACTCAAATAAATCATCAAAATATAATTTAGAAATTTACTATAACTTTATTTAGAAAAAAAAGTATGAAATATGAATAAAATTATTTGAGACAAACACATTTTTAAATATCTAGCAATTTTGACTTCAATATTAATGCATTAATATTGAAGTCAAAATTGCTAGACATTTAAAAATGTGTGATGATATTTTATCTAACCAAGCAATGCACAATTTTTATTGAACTGAAACTAGCTTCTAAAAATCAGCAATTCAATGTTTGAACAAAATTGTTTCATAGATTTTGCATATGTTCATGATCATAATGGAATAACAGGTAAGAAAAAAACTAATATTTTACCTATGGAAGAAACCAAAATTTAAACCTAACATAATTAATGTTTAGAATTTTGAAAATCTTTAGAAATCTTTTTTTGAAATCTATCAAAGTTTCTTGAGATAAAATACAAACATTTATTTTTCTCAATACAAATACAAATTTGGCATGGTATTTTAAATGTTATTTTCATGAATACAAGCTTGAGTTTGATAGCTTATATAATTAAGGGCAAGATAAACATCACATTGAACATCAGCTAATGTATTATATGAAACTTAAATAGAAAGAAAAAATAATCGAAAAATAACGCTTAATGAATAAATATACTCAAAACTACCACTTCATTAACTTATTATTGTTTTGAATATATGTAGTATATGAACAACACAAAAACATATAAATGTATGCAATACAAAATTACCTGGGCAGTTTAATAGATCCCCAGCTATGCACTGTGTTCGTGCATTCCAATGCCAAAGAAGAATTGTGCAATCCTCTGATCCCGAAGCAATGTAACAATCAGATGTAATGTTGCATTCAGATCTTGCCAAGCAGGTAACAACACCAAAATGACCATATACAATTTGGACAATTTTTGCTGCAAGATATTTTATAAAATCATAAATACATACTGTAACAAATTTTTTTTTCTGTAAATACATTAATAATTGCTTATTTTTGTTCATCATGTGCTTTCATAATAATTTATTTAAATTGTTAACTGTGAAAATGTGTTGTCACTTTTAGTACAGTATAATTGTATTATTACTTGTTGTACAAAGAGAATGACTTAAAGTTTTCCTAAGATAATAAAGTTGGCAAGGCTTTAAGAAACAATAAGGTGCTTATAACAACCAAGATAATTTTTTCTATAATTCAAAGAGCACTACAAAATGTTTCCATAGCATAATTATTTTAATTTCTGTTTTAGTCCAGTGAACTGCTTTTTTACCAGTACAATTTTTATTGCAAAATGATCAGTACATTTCCTGTTTGTTTTACAGATTTAATAAAACTTTATGGTTGAATAAATGCATTATATCTTATTCCATATATATATTATGAAATCAAAAAGTTTTTAAATTATATGAAAAAAACACATACCAGATTCTGTGGAGAATACCCTAAAACTATTATCCCAGAATCCACAAGCAATAAGAAACCTGCTATCAACAGTAGTAATAAAGCAACAGGAACGCATCTTTACTCTTTGACTGAAGTTGTCCCCAAGATGTCTCTTGTAAGGAGCCACATTCATAACTGAAAACCAAATTTGTAGATTATAAAGGAGTCACTACAATTATAAAACAGAAGAAAAGTAATTGCTGAAAGCATATTTTACTATGTTTTAGAGAAAATAATAAAAATAAAACACATTTTTTTGTTTCAAACATACTTTTAAAAAACAGTTAAAACACGATACTTTAAAAAGTTTGCAATTTTAATAATCATCAGATAGAATGTTAGAAAAAGAGAACTTTTGGACAAATTTTTGTAATTTCAATTGATGAGTTTTGAAAAATAAATTACAATTTTTAAAGTAATTAAATTTATTATGCATCTTTTTTTTCAAAAATGGTTTAAATAATATTATTGAAGAAATGAGTGAATGATGGTTTTAATTATGCATAGTTATTATAAAAATGAAAAAAGTTATTTAATACAGTCAATGGAATACAAAACATTCATAATTTTTTTTTCATTTGAAAAAAAAAAATAAATAAAAATAAATAAAATGATTAAAAAAGAAACAAGTTACAGGACGAATTAGACTTTTCTTTATTCAAATAAAAAGATTCTTGAAAAACAACAACAGCCATTATAAAATTGTGACCATAATTTAACTAAATTTGACTTTTAATAAAGTTAAAAAGAAAACTGTTTAACTTTATTGAAAGTCAAATACTTTATATAAATTATGATAATAATATTAAGTATAAAATTGATTAAGCATATTCAATGTTCATGATTTACTGAAGGAAACAAAAACAATAAAGTATTACACATCTATAATAAAATAAATACAATAAACGAAGAAAATGGAAGTGTAACCTAGAGTATGAATAAAATATTTCATTATATTAGTACTTTTTTATATATTTAACAAAAAATTGTAAGGAAAAAAAATACTCACTTAATAATGGATCCATAGCAAGAGGTAATTGAGAAGGAGATGTTTGAGAGTTATCTGAATAAGGAGCTTGATGAAGAGGACCTATCAAAAAATATTTAAAGATAAATATAGAATAATTTAAATTATGATTTGAGTGCAAAAATATTCTGCCAAATAAATTCACACTTAAAAATAATATTCATTGATATGACTTCAAAAGAGTACCTGAAAAACACGGATTCCACCTATTAACAGCAAAATTTTGATTACAGGAAATAGTGACGACAGACGGCAAAGGAAGCTGTGGATAGGTGTTAGCCGATATGTGACAAATAGGGGAGTTGGATAAGAATTTCATGATCATACAAACTTCTTCTGTGATTGGGGAGAACATCATAGGACTCTGAAATAATTATTCAGGATTTAAATACAAAATAAAATAATATATTGATAATAAAAGCAGTTTTTTCCAAACAAGAAAATATTAAATTTTGCTATAAAATTAAAAAAAAAATCTACATGAATTTAAATTATTTTAACAAGAGAAGAAGTTCTAAATTTTATTAAATGAAATTTCAGTAAAGTATAAAGGTTCTATCTTATTATTTGAAGTGAAGACATACATTAATTACAAATTATATTACTATTACTCATTTATTTTTCAAACATTTTATACAAAAAAAAATATTAGTTACGAAACTTTTGATTGACCATATCAATTTTGAAATTCATTGTACCCAATTAAGTTAAATTGTAGTAATTTATTCTTTGTTTTGAATAATGCATACAATTATCTCTTTAAAATTAATCAATTTAATTAGCTAAGGTGAAAACTATAATTACAATATGCATTGCTGAGCTTCTAGGAGGATGAGGTTCCATCAATAATTGTGATGGTGTTTGCCCAAAATTTCTTATTTGATTTTCAATGGCCTAAAAGAAAATATATTTATTAACATAGGAAAAATTCCCATAAATTTATTCACATTTTTAAAATTATTTCATAAAAACATTTTCTACATTTTTTATTAAAAAAATATTTAGTTAATTGCTTTGTTTACAATAAAATAAATATTTTTAGCATTATATCAAAATTAACTGATTTTAGAGAAGCAATCAAATTAAAATTATATTGAGGTAAAATATGTTTCAATTCTTTATTTTAAATTAGGAACAAATGTCTTATTTAATGTACTATATTAATTGATATCTTGTAAAATATTACAATTTTGTAAATTCCTTCAATTTGTTTATAAAATGAAATTGCAATATATGTATTCCCAACTTTATTAACTATATTACACAAAAAATCCTTAAAATTATACTTTAATAAGCATTTAAGAGCTTATAAATATTTAAAATCAAATATTTGTTTTTTGAGAAAACATATAATTTTTTTTATTTAATGAAGAAATTTTAAAAGAGACTAAAAATGAATAAATATTATTGATATGTAAAATAAATAAGCATAAAAAGTTAATCTTTACATAAAACTGTACATACAAAAAAAAAATAGATTTATTAATTTTTGTTAAATTTTATAATTATAAGGAACAACTACCATACCTCTTTCATAACAAGATCTTTCATGTTCTCAAGATCAACACTGCCTTCATAAGTCAAATAATAAAATACATTAGTAGCCCTAACAGCTTCTGGACCTACATGAAAGACAACAATACATTATTCTGATGTATGTTTAAAATTTTTATTAAAATACTATAAATAATAATAAATTAACTAATCTCAGGTGAAGGAAATAATATCTGCCTATTACCTCTTTGTTTATAACCAAATATGAGATCTATCCATTGATGAAGTTGACAGGAAACAAATTCAGATTCTAAAGCCTAAAAAAATAAATAAAAATATAAAATAACAAGAAAAAAAAGAATTAACAATATAATAAAATAATGTTTAATAAAATAAATTTTTTATTTAACTAACCATCCTATTAATACGAACAAATTCTTCTGGAGTAGAAGCCCAAGGAGGTAACATTACATCAGTAACAGGTGTTCCATCTTCTTGGCAGCCTAACTGATAACCATTTTTATTCATAAACATTTCGGCCAAGTAGAAAAATTCTGGGATGAGTTCCTATATGGAAAGTAAATTAATCTAACTTTATTTGAGAACAACTATCTTAAATAAAATAAAAAATTGTATGAGTGATCATTTTTCCGAAAAATATATTTTTTTGCACATCCAAAATATACTTGAGACTCAAGCTCATGTTTTTAATCAAATTGGATACACTTTGAGAATAATGTTTTTAAGAAGATACAAAATAGTAAATATAACCATATTTCAAGAGATGTTTTGGCATAATTGTTTTTTGTACAATAAATTCAGATATCAATAATTAAATTAAATAATTAATTATTAATTCATTTTTAACTAATAAAAATGGTAACCAAAAATAATCAAAAATGGTAACAAAAATATCACTTTCAATTGAAGTCAATGGAAAATAAGTTTTACTTTTTACGTGTTTAACAGAAGTATGATATTTCTTCAAAACAGGAATTAAATCCAAAAATGTCTAAAAGAATACACAGAAGTACCCAAAGAGACAAACAAAATTATGTTTAATTAAGTTATTATTAAATGAAAAAATATCTATTTGTTATCCATAAATTTATAAATAATCATTAAATACTTTAATATCGTATGCCAAAAAATCACAAATGTACAGTAGATTTTTTAATATTATTTAACATAAGTTATAAGATTAGAAAAAAATGTATAGCTACAATAAAAAAATTTAAATATAAAATTCAAGCATTATAAGAAAAGTTTTATTCTGATATGAAACCATATTTCAAAAAAATAATGACTTTGATAATAATAAAAAAATCTTTCAAATGAATCTGAAAAAATTCTCTATCTATCTATAGATATTAAATATCTATCTGTTACTACATTGAAAAATTAATACAGCACATATAAATGAAAAATAAAATTAATCTCCACTTTTTAAAAATATTAAATTTAAGTATATTTTAATAAATGTATAATTATACAAGCATTTTTGATAAATTTTATAAACACAAAGGAATGCTAAATAGTGGCGCCATCTAGTGTAACAATTTTTATCAATAATACAAGTTCTTAGAAGTTTTCTATCCTTTAAAAATTCCTGATTTCTAATTGAAATATTCAATATTGCAGTACTTTTCTTAATAATAATTACCAACATTATTTTTACAAATTTAATGAACTTAAAGATTGTTATTTTTTTAACATATGAGAAAATAAAAGTTTATATGGTCAAAAGAAAACACACACAAATGCATGTTAAATATACATACATATCATAAATACATAATATTTATTATATATATACACACACATACCTTCACATCTGAAGTATCCCTTTGACAGTTCTTCCATGCTTGTGCAACAGAAGAGAACATTCTGTTAGCATGATCAAATTTACCCCCTTGCAGAGACAAAAACATGGTTGTAAATGGTTCCTGCAACAAAGAAACAAATAAATGATTAAAGAAAAAAAAATAATAATAACAATTCTAAAGCACAATCTCTAAAACTTAAATGATTTTCAATCCTATATTTATGAAAAATATTATTTTAGACAATTTTTAAATATTTTACAATTAGTTCATTGCAAATAAATAAAAAATTACATACCACTCTAACCATCCAATTAAGAGTAAAAGCAGATGTTGAATAATGGGTACCAAAATGGAAAGGAGGTATAGTTTCATGCTCCCAAGTCTCGTAACGTTCTTCAAAAAATGCTTTCCTACTCGGATTGAGAGCCCCTACAGGCTGCGATAAAATTTATAAGTGATTAATAAAATGAAAAAAACAATGTCAATACAAATTCAAAAAACAAATTTTAAAACAATGTCAATACAAATTCGCCTTTTTATTTAGGTTGAAATCAAGCTTTATGTAAATGTAAATATAATTAGAAAATAATATGTTAAACAATACAAATAAAATATAATATTTATATTACTTAAACAATGTACATTTAAAAACCTTTTATACTTAAACTACATGACTTATATTTCAAAGTGTAACAGAATTAAAAATTGAACTCATTAAGAGGCACATTAAATAAAGACAAAAATTCATTACATATAAAAGAATATTAGGAGTACAGTAAACAAATTTATATGAATAAAAAAAAATGTTTAGTTTTCAGATATAATTTAATAAGTTTCAATACATAATCTTTTTAATGCTGTATTATTATGTTAGGTTATTTTCAAATAACAAGAAGTCATCAATTTATTTTAAACAATTTTATAACCTAATCAAATTTATTACCTTAGATAAATCTCTGTAGTTACTAGGTAGGCTGAGATCTAACTCAGGAGCTTCATAATTCGTCAATACCCATGGGAAAACAGGGTATTGGTTCAAATCATTATATGTTCGTCCTATAAAAATACATTTTTTTAACTTGAGATATTCATAAATTGAACATACTTATACTGTGTTGAACTACATACAATAAAACATACAATAATAAATTACCACAATTTCCAACCTATAATTCAAAGTCCTAATTTTAGGCGAGATTAAAAAATATAGGTTGGAAAATATATAAACCATTATATAAAAACTATTGTATATATATTGCACCAGATATAAACCATTTGCATACATTGCTATCACTTTGCCTCCTGTTGTAAAGATAGTAAATTTCATATCATCTGCATTCTTTTCAAGTACTAGAATGTCTTGTATTATTTTTGTGGAGAAAGATCATTCTCAACATTAGATGGTTTTTTTTTTTTTAAAAGAATTCTCAATTTTATTAATAATTCAAAAAATGAAGAAAAAAAAAATGTAAGCAACGATTTATCCATTCCAAGAAATTGTATGACTTTCTAACATATAATGCATGAATCACAGACAAAAAATTGGGATACATATACTTTACATTTAGTAGTATTCAAAGTACTTACCAGCAATGGTATTTAGAAACATAAGATACTCGAAATTAGTAATTTCTCTTCTCTGCCACTTTTGAGTCATGTTGGATTGTTGAAATATCTGTCGAGGTGACATCAACGAAGCTCTCCTTCGATAGAAAAATAAAAAATTATTTAATAAAAAATATAAAGTAAAAATTTCATTAAATGAATATAAGAAATTTTTTTATTTTTTACCTGGTCTGGGGTATACCATATTTTATACCAACACCAACACAGGGTAAAGCTTTCACTACTTTTTTCACTGTAGTGTGGTCCATAAAAGTCAGCATTATGGAGGCTGCGGATACAAAAAAAAAGAAAAAGATTTTAAGATTTTTTTGCATATCATTCTTAATCATAATCAATAATAATAATAAATTGTTTATTAATATATATTACTATAAAAATTATGTATAAATTAATTTATTATTATAAAGTATCCCAGAGTATTTTAAAATATTGCTACCTCTCCCAAAATGCATATGAATTTTTAGTTGACAAAATCTATGAAGCTTTTGTTAAATTTATTATGGGTGAAATATTGTACCGCAGACAGATTTAATATAATAGAAAAGTTTGAAATTATTTCATAATTTTTTAAAACAAAATAAAATTATATGCTTATCTTCAGGCAAGAAAAAATTTATATTTTAGAAACAATAAGTTAACGAAAACATAATTTTTTTTTTTTAAACAAACATCGCAAAATTTATTTTATAATTATTTAAATATTAGCTTAAAATTTACTTACTTTTTTCATAAATCACTAAAATAAAAATATAATTATATACATTTATATATAAAAAATATAATTCAATTAACCTACATATAAACAGAGCATTAAGCTTGTTTCCAGTAGAAATTACAAATTAAACCACACATATTAAAAAGTATTTTATAATAAACAAATTTATTACCTCATTAAAGAAAATATAACATTTTTAGCCAAAATTATTTTAATAAGAAATTACTACTGTGTTTAAAAAAGTAAGACCAATTTTCAATTTAAAATTCCCGGGGCTTATACAATTTAAATATTTTTTTTCCATCTTTTTTAGGTTACTGGCACTGTCCTTGATATCTGTGTGAAATTTGACGTCAAAATATTCATTAGTGTTTGAATTACGCTTGGCTTTGTGAGACACTAAAACTGATTCCGGCGATTTTTGAAATGTCTGAATTAATTGAACAAAGAACTTGCATTAAATTTTGTTTGTGGAAACGCATAGAATGTTGCAGAAGGCATTCGGTGAACATTCCTATATCGGAAAGAAATGTTTAGAAGTGGTATAAACAATTCAAAGAAGGCAGAGAACGTATTGAAGATGAAGAGCCCTCTGGTCGACTATCTACCTCAACCGACGAAGCTCACGTCCAAAAAATTAAAGATTTGGTGCTTGCAAACCGTCAATTTAAAATTAGATACCTTTTGATGATGTTGGAATTTCAGAAGGATCATTCAATTCCATTTTGGGCCTCAAAGGCGTCAAATTTCCATTGATACCGAAAAACACTGAATGCGCCAGCTCACATTGCATTGATTCTTCGTGTCTTTTTCACCAAAAATGAAACTCATATCATTCCACAACCACCGTATTCACACCGTTCGACTTCTGGTTATTCCTTAAACTCAAAACACCACTCCGGGGACACCGTTTTGAGTCGATTGAAGAGATTCAAAGTGAATCGGCGCGCGTTTTGAAGACCATCCCTGCCGATAACTTTTTAGCATGCATTGATGAGGATTGAAAAAAATGTTGGCATAAGTGCATTGCGTGCGGAGGGGATTAGTTTGAAGGCGATGAAATAAATTTGGATGAATAAATAAAGAGTTTTTAAAAAAAAAATATAATTGGTCTTACTTTTTGGGCGCAGTAATAGTATAATAATTAAATAGAAATTTTTTTAAAGCATCTCTTAAAAAAGTGAATTAATTCAGACGAATATATAAACATTTCGAAACTTACTTCTGGACGCCAGAAAGATTTCCAGAGCAACATTCTGAAGCAGGTATCTTCTGGAAAAGACGGCGCGAATTTCACTGAAATGCCACTTTCCGTGAACATGGTCACAATATTTTATAACCTGCAAAAGAAATTAAAACGAATTTAATTGCCATCTACTGAACAAAATACTATACAATTATTACATATTCAATATGATTTATTTTCACAATACAATTATACAGCATTTTTTTTCTTCAGATAAATCTTTTATAATTGTATATAGAGAGAAATTATTCATCAAATGGAACATATGAACACAAAGGAAAGACGAAAAAATTTTTGTGTATTTTTTTCCGAAAATTAGCAGGATATGGTATCAGCTTAGTAATAGTGTTTAAGCCATGATTTAAAGATTCTTTGAATATTTTTTATAAAAATAAGAAATCAATAAATGCCGTAAATTCAAAATGATATTCAATATTTGAATTAATGCAGATTAGAAATATGCCAAGTAGTGTAAGTGAGTTAGGATCATAAGAAAAAGTTTGGAGAAAAATAAACAATTTAAATATAAATATTTAGCCCAATCGGTCATTGCTACTCATTTAGTAATATATTCTTAAAAACTAGTAGACGGGCACACATATTTAAATAAGTCACAACTAATTTAACAATAAAGTAATGAAAAAAAGTTAAGTCCTTAGAATTGTTATTGAAATTAAACGTGGCTAGTTTGAAAAATAAACATAATTAATGAAAGCATACTAGCTTTATCTATATAAAAAGTTCCAGACAAAGTAAATTGCTGCAAGTTACTACAAGATACCTATTTCCGATTTAAAAATCCATCTTTGTTAACAATATAACCCTATTCTAATTCAGGTAAAAGCCTAGCAGGGAAATATAGAAAACATACAGTAAACACAGCCATATTATCCAAAGCATTTTATGATTTATTGGAAAAAGATTATTTTTGAAACAAAACGAGTTGTCTAAGGTGAAAGCATTATCACAAAGACTATGACAAATTTAAAACTTAAATAAATTCCTCAAACTATATAAGCAGCCTGATGGCCTGACTAGCACTCTGGCTAGTCATGACATGGTTGTTTAATAATAATTCGGAATTCACATTACAGACCAACCTAATTAGACAAACGCATGCATAAAATGACAGTAGAGCGACAAACCAAACCAATCAAACTATATAAACATGTAATACTTAATTATCAATAAATATGCATTAATAAGTAAACTTAATACTAATAAATTTTTGAAAAATCTGATATTAAATAGAATGATTCGTCAATAAATTACAGAGATGGCAACCTAAAATGAAATTTTTTCGTAATTCTGTATATCAATACTAAATTTTTCCGATTAAATTCTATCCTTTTTAAGTAAAAACCTTAAAAGAAGATAACAGCTCTTTTTGATAGCCAAAGAAAAATGCATTAAAAGCAATGCATTTATTTTTACACATTATTGCTTGTTATTGCTCAGTTATTAAAAAAAAAAAAAAAAACAGCATAAAATTTTCGATTACAATTAATTAGAACGATTTTTATCGAAATCCATGAAACTTTTTTTCATTAAAAAATAAATTTTCCCGTATAGTTGGGAAAGTAATAGACAAATACGGCTTTTTTTTAAAAATTTCGTACAAATTATAAAGAATCTGTAGTAATTGATATCTTTGAAATTATTATAAGAATTAAAAGCTTTTGAGCAGCTTTCTTAAAAAATTTTCGTAGAAATTATAAAGAATCTGTAGTAATAGATATCTTTGAAATTATTATAAGCGTTTTCATATCCAAATGAGTGATGAGCATACGCTTTTACATACAACCTCATGAATTCGATCCATTATTTTAACCTGGACGATAGAGTAGGACCAAGTAGAACCACAATTATGACAAAAAACAAAGCATTATTATTTCCTCACACGACAAACGCAAACATTATTTTGAATTTCAATACCTCTTATAGACGTCTTATAGATGGACATACACTTCTTCATACAACCTCATGAATCCGATCCATTATTTCAACCTGGACGATAGCAAGTAGAACCAAAATTATGACAAAAAACAAAGCATTATTATTTCCTCACACGACAAAAGCAAACATTATTTTGAATTCCAATACCTCTTATAGAAAACGTATTACAAAGAAGCATTATAAAAACACTGTCTTCTATTAAATAAACATAAAGACAGGTTGTTTTTTCTGTCCATCTTATTATTGCAAAGCCAAAAAACCAACTGTCGTAGAATGGATATTTATTACCGAGACGGATGCATCTTATCGCAGAGTCGCCGACGAAAACTTTGGAGGGGGCTTCTTATCAGTGAATTGTAAGGCAGAAATGCTATAAGAGTCAAAGAAAATAAATTGTCCATTAACGCATCGCGCGAGATGACACTTAACGTTCGTTAAAGCTCAACAGAAAGACGAAAGGAATTTAAAAAGTTCAAAGAATTGAAATTCGAATGAATAATTACAACATTATACCCTGCGGTAAAGGCAGAGGTCAGACCATAATGGTAATTATTTATTTTTGATGTATGTAGTTTATTTTTAAATAAAATTTAACCACTATCCTATTGGCCATCAGATCGCAATTTAATTTTAAGTTTGGTTAGTCATTTTACGATCATTTTACGCACATTTTAGGCTAATTAAACCGGGACCTATTGTTTAAGGTTGATTCTGAACCCCTAACAAACATCCATGTCATCGTCAGGATTCGAATCTGAAGCCTGTAGTACTTAAAAATAAAATTTATCTTAAGTAAATAAGATATAACAGGCAAATAATTTAAACTAAAAAAAATTAATAGTAAAAATTAAATTTATATATATATATATTTAATTTAATTAAATATACGTTCTCTCTTTCTGCTTTTTAAAAAATTTATGCCAATATTCTCGAAAGAAAATAATATAATTACGGTTAATTTAATGTTGGTTAGTCGCTCTACGGTCATTTTGTGCTCACTTTAGGCTAATTAGACCGGACCTATTGTTTAACGTGGATTCCGAACCACTCGCAAACATCCAAATCATCGCCAGGATTCGAATCTGAAGTCTATAGTACCAAAGACAGCACAGCGCCAATTATCAATTAAGTTTTATCAGCCAATGCAAAAGTCATTATAGTAAAATAAGTTTAATCTTTTAAGTTTTAATCTGCATAAGGAATTATATAAACATTTGATAAATGTAAAAATTATATTTTTGATAATATTCTTATTTTGATACAAATAAATTATTTTGCTTTAAAAATATTAATTTTTAATGTGTGAATTGGTTTAATAACATTTGCATAATATTATCGTTAGCAAATAAGATTAACTAACAAATAATAACAAATAAGATGTGAGGTAAGACTATAATAACAAGATTTTTTAAACGCTAGAAAGAAAAATCTTAGCATTTTATATAAATCGACTTGATATTATTTAAAAAAATAGTAACTCAAATGTTTAACAATGAAATATGATGAAATGTTTAACGAGTAATTAATTGCTGAATTTTAATTTATAGATAAAAAATATTTAAGAAAAGGAATTTTATCAAAGAAGAATAAAGTTATTAGGAAAAGCAACACATTAAGGAAATAACGAAAGCGATTTTATAAAAAGATGAATTTTTAAAACAATATAAAAAGTCTTTTGAATTGTCTAGTGATATCACTCTGGTATAATTAGTGCTCAACGAGATTTTTAGAGGAAATGATTTGTATTTATTCATACTTAGTTATAAAATAATTGTTTCAAAAACCGCAAATAAAAACGCAAGACACATATTTCAGACAATAACAACGTGCATAATAATTCGATGAAATAAAATAACTATAAAATAATAATAACACAAATAACTATATATTTAGTTATATAATTGAGGAAAAAATTATTAGTTGATAAAAGAAAAATGATCGTAACTGTCCACTTACAAAGAGATTCAAATATCATTGTCATTAGATTTTAAAAAAAGTTTCAAAAATTTATTTAAATAATTTAATGTAAGCGGAAGATACTGTTTAATTCTCCATTTTTTTTATTTCTTTTTTATTTTACATTAATTTCGTTTTTTTTTTCTTCTTAAATTAAAATTATTAATCATGTATAAATTTATAAAACTATTACAATTAATTTATTATTACATTTGAATATAAACGTATATGCATCTTGCTACAAGTTAAAAAAAAAAAAAAACGATTTATTATACATTTGAATACACATCCTAGTAAGTGATAACTATAATTGCATTTCAACTTGCACTTCACTTTATATTAAATAGATAAAATAATAATTTTGTTAATTTATGATGTGCTGCCATATTTGCTGACATTTTTTTATTGCAATGCTTTAACAGAATTCTTTACATTTATAATAAAATTAATTTGATTATAAAAGTGTATTATTACTACTTTTTAATAATAAATACAAAAAAAAAAAAAAAAAAAAAAAAAAAAACCACAACCAAAAAAAAAAAAAAAATGCAAAAGCATACAATCAAATATTTTACTTATTTTAATAACTATGTTTCAATATTAAAAGTTCATACAAATTAATTAAAAACTTTTAATGGTGTCTTTAATTAAAAGATATATAATATTAATAATAATGGCCACTTATTTAAACTGCATGTTGTTTGTTCATCATTATTCTTTCTTTTTTCAGCAACTTAATGTAATCAAGTCGCGATCGGCCAGTTCTATCCTTTTTGACGATCTGTTTTATCTTCATAAAGGTAACATTTATTTCTAATTCGAGATTTCTTGTAAATACCGATTTGTTCTCTAATTTGTCGAAACGAAGACATTAAATTTTATAATTGTTTTTAAACCATTATGAGAGCGAATGGCCATAGATGTGTAATATCCGTAATCTAGAGGAATTGCCGTGAATCTAGATTACGGATATTACGGAAAAAGAAGTTAAAAGAATGTCCTTCAACGTCAACAGCTTCTGTTAATTTTGACCTAATGAATTAATTATTTTACTATGCCGAATCAAGTCAAACCATAACGGTAATTATTTATTTTGATGTATGTAGTTTATCTTTAAACAAAATTTAGCAGGTAAATAATTTAAACTAAAAAAATTAAATAATATATATGTTATTATATTTTTTATTTAAATCATTGTTGCATTCAAAACGTTGGTAAATAAAATTCGAATTAAAAAAACAAACAAGAAGCACGATCGAGTAATTGCAGTAAATAAATAAATACGATATATCATTAAACTATCTCATAAAATCTCATATTTTAAAAAATATCTCATCTCATATACCTTAAAAAAATTAAAGATCTTTCTCAAATTCTAGTGATGTGACAAAAGCATAAAATTTTAAAAGATCGATATAATTTTTTAAGGATATTTAAAATAGAATAATAGGATACTACACATTTATTTGAAATTTCCTTAACTTTCACTAGTCTAAATTGAATAATGATTATAGCAATACGTTTATTTGAAATTTATTTAACGTTCACTAGTCCAAATTGAATAAGGATTATAGCAATACGTTTACTCGAGAATTACTTAACGTTCAATAGTTTAAATTGAATAAGGATTATAACAATACATTTATTGAAATTTATTTAACGTTCACTAGTCTAAATTGAATAAGGATTATAGCAATCATCAATTCGTATTTGAATTTGGTAGAAATTTCTGGGATTTTTCATATAATGTATTGGCTATTTTGCAATAATGCGGAAATTAAATGTAACAAAGTTAAAAAAAATAAGAAAAGATCAAGATCAAGCTTTGCAAACAAACATAAAAAAAAAAAAAGGAATTTTTTAAAAATAATAAAAAAATATTATATATACAAACACCATACGTATTATTAAAAAAATAATAACACACTTTAATAACCAAATTTATTTTATTATAAGTGTAAAGAAATCTGTTAAAGCATTGAAATAAAAAAAAAAAAAAAAATGTCAGCCAATATCGCCGCACACTTTGAAACTCATAAATTAACAAAATTAATCTATTTAATACAATACTCTAAGTTGAAACGCAATTATGGTTATCTCTTATTAGGTTGTAAATTCAAATGTATAATAAATCTGCATTTTTTTTATACTTGTAGCAAGATGCATTAGTGATTAAAGTCAGGGATAAAAAAAAAAGAAAAGACAATTTGGTAATCTAAACCTTTTTTTGGCATCTGCAAAATGACAGTCAATAATTAAACCTGGCGATAAAGTTTCCTATTAAGTGGAAGTTTAAAGGACACATTTCGTTGATAACAAACGCGTTTACCGACTTTTAAATGACATAAAATTGTTTCCAGAATTAAAAAAAAATGTATAAGTGTGGCCAAGGCCTACCAGTATAAAAAAAATTATTGACTATTTTACGCTTAACATAATTACGCGATAAATTCTTTTCATTACAAAAAACCTTGCTTTGGCAATTTGAATTTTCTTAATTCTAGATTGCAATTCTAATTTGTTAAGTTGATAATTCATTTTAGAAAATAAATAATTTATTTTACCTAACTAGTTAATAATGGTATTCGTGTAATTTGACACAATGTTTTTCAAAAAGAGATATTATTTATGAATAAAAAAAGATCAATGAATGTTATTATAGAATATTTAGGTTTAAAATATCGAAGTAGAGTAATACAAAATGTTACTTTTTTGTTTAATGTTTCTTTAAAATCGTTTAAAAAACCAGTACAAAAAATTGTTGTTGCATTTATGAAATTCTATTATATTAGAATTCTCGGTATTTTACCAAAACAGGTTTGAGCCGTTTTATTTGTAAGCAGTATAATAATAATTTAAAAAATTGTTGTTGCTTTTATTAAATTCTATTACATTAGAATTCTCGGTTATTTTACCAAAACAGATTTGAGTCGTTTCATTTCTAAGCAGAATAATAATAATTTTAAAAATCAGTACAAAAAAATTCTCGTTGCATTTATGAAATCCTATTGCATTAGAAATCTCGTTTATTTTACCAAAACAGATTTGAACCGTTTTATTTGTAGGCAGTATAATAACCATTAAAAAAAATCAGTACAAAAAATTGTCGTTGCATTTATGAAATTCTATCACATTACAATTATCAGTTATTTTAACAAAACAGATTTGAGCCATTTTATTTGAAAGCAAAATAACAATTATTAAAAAAAATCAGTACAAAAAATTGTCGTTGCATTTTAGAATTCTCGGTTATTTTAACAAAACAAATTTGAACCGTTTTATTTCTAAGCAGTATAATAATAATTTTAAAAAATAAATTCAAAAAATTGTTGTTACTTTTATGAACATCTATTACTTTAAATTCTCGTTTATTTTAACAAAACAGATTTGATCCGTTTATTTATAAGCAGCATAATAATAATTTAAAAAATCGTACAAATGCAATCGTATAACTAAGTATAAAAAATTGTTGTTGCATTTATGAAATTCTATTACATTAGAATTCTCGGTTATTTCAGCAAAACAGATTTGAGCCGTTCTATTTGTAAGCAGTATAATAATAATTTTAAAAATCAGTAAAAAAAATTTGTTGTTGCATTTATGAAACTCTATTACATTAAAATGATCGTTTACCAAAACAGATCTGATCCACTTTATTTCTAGGCAGTATAATAATAATTTTAAAAAATCAGTACAAAATATAGTTTTTGCATTTATGAAGTTCTAATACATTAGAATTCTCGGTTATTTTACTAAAACAGATTTGTGCTGTTTTATTTGTAAGCAGTATAATTATGCATGCAATGAAAAATTTAAAACTATACCGTTATTGTTTGATTCAAGTACTGAACTTTGGAACATACTTTTTAAAAACATAGGATTGAAAATTATATATATTATATATTGTATAAATAATGCAACATTTTGAAAATACAAAATTTAAAAAAAACATCACATTCGATATCTTACAAAATTGGATGAATTACCAAATAGAATAAACAATCAATGCACTCTACATCAAGCAGCATTTAATTTTTGCAATCCAAATACTTCAGCAACATCAAAAGCACCCCAGAGATCATGTGTATAAGGAGGGAACCCCTCTCCAATAACATAACATATTATAAAACATTTATCTGCTAACATACAACAGTTTTACAGCCAGTGAACAATGAATATTCGAAAACGAACCACTCCCCTCTCAAACACTACAAAGTAAAATAACGCGAGCAAGTATTATAAAAAAAAATAAATCCATACACCACTCCATCGATGAATGGAGAGGGGAAATAATCAAGTTAGCACAGTGATAGGACCCCGGATGGTCGAGAGATCTATGACTGTAGAGCTTAATCCGATTTGCGAGAGACCTAAGCGTGCAGCAAATTGCATTATAGCTAGATTAAGAATGCCCTTTACAGTGAGAGAGGGAGGGCTTGTTTGTGGATCTGCTTTTTGGCACGAAATCGCCCTGCTCAATGTGCAAGTGAGTCAGCATTTAGAGCTGTAAGTCGGTCCATTTATGATAATGGATAATGATTCCTCGGGTTTACGATCGCTCTGGAGTACACAAATAAATGATAATGCGAATAATTCGATGGCTAACATATTAAGAAATTTAACTTTTATTTTCAGTTTAAATTAGTTCAACAAGTAAAGCAATTTGAGAAATGGGAAGACCAATAATAATGCCACGCAGCAAAAAGAAGCTAATGGGGCCTGAATGGCCAAGTGTCCAGCGTTCTGGTTCTCGGTACCACAGGTTTCGGGTTCGAGTCTCGGCGCTGCCATGGATGTTTGTAGTGGTTCGGAATTCATTTTAAGCCATAGGTCCAGATCTTATAAGACTGTAGAGAGTCAATTAGCCAAATCAGACTTCTACCTACAGGTGCTCCATCACAACAAAAGCTGCTCCATTTCCCTTCAACCATGAGTCTACATTAGAGCTCATGGTTGAAGGGAAATTCGTGGGCTTGGTCTAGATGTCTACAAAATGGGATAAGAAACAACAAAAGAAGCTAATTTGAAAAAAGTTTTTCTTCATGAAAAATAACCAGAACTATAATATGTAAATAAATAAACAATAATAAAAGTCCCTTCAGTATGTTAGGAGAATAAATTTATGCCGTTTCCAACTAAAATTATGAAATGAGTTATTAGTATAATTATAACTGAAAAATATACAAAGAGATGATGTCAAGCACATTTTAAAAAATATTACGAGTAGTTTTACTAGATTTAAAGTGTTTATAAGTTATACATATTTAAAGAAAAAAGAAAGAATGGGTTTTGAAGTGTTTTGCTCATAGGAATGTGTTAGTGTGTGAGTGTGAGTAAGAAAAATGATATACAGACATAGATCTTAACATCAAATTTTAGAAACTGGTAAATAAAAATATTTTCACCTGTTCACTTAAACAACTTTTAAAAAAAAGAAAGAAAATGATGTTTTGTGTGGTCAAGTAGGCAGAACACAAAACAATAGAGCTCGTCACACTAGGGAAAAAAAATTGTGTAGTCTTCACAGTGGCGACAGATCTTTTTTTTTCAGTGAAAATAAAATGGTAGGTTACTGAAAAAGTGCCAACCCATTTTTCTGATGAATGGGTTTAAAAAAAAAAAAAAAAAAAGTCTTTAGGAAATGAATAAAAACACCATGACATTGTGACCCCATAAAATGGGATAACATTTTTAAAAATTACTTTATGGCCAATTCCACGAATTATATTAATATTTCATAAAGCATTGCTTAAATGTTGATGTAGTTTTTAGATTTCTTTTTTTTATAAACAACACAATATAAAACACTTATAAAAGAAAGCCGTGTTTTTTTGTTTTTTTTAACTATTGAAAAATTAAGAATATTAGAGGAAAAAGAAAAATTTACCGTATGACTTTTACTTTATCAAAAATAACTTAATTCATCAGAATATATATATATATATAAATCATTATATTGGTATAGATTTTCCCCCGAAACAATTTTTATACAATATCTGAAAAATAAAATACTAAAAACATCCAAGATATATAATAATAAAATATTATTATTATTAATGTTAATATTAGATTAATATTCATAATAATAATAATTATTATTATTTCGAAGTATATGCTGTGGCAAATGTATGTATTATATGATGTATGCAATTTCAAAATTTATAAATAATTTGATTATACAACACAGATTATTGAATAAATATTTTTGATGACGAAGACTAAATATTTTGGAATATCTAACATGAGAAATACAGTTTATTCATTCATTCTTAAATTACCCTAAACAGGATAATTTAGAAATGGTAAGGATAAATCGATAATTAAGGATGAATAACAGGAATGATAACAGGATATTACATAGAATAAACAGGATAATTTTAAGTAAAATATTTACAAAATAATAAAGAAATATCATCCGATATTTTAACCACATAAACTTAGTGGAATTTTCTATCTATTAAAGCATACATTCGCGCTGGATTAAAGGAAAAATTGTGCTGACTTAGCCATATTTATAGAAAGACTCACAGAGATATATATACACACCGTACAGTCAAATCCCCCATGGAAAACTCATTGCGAAAGAGCACGCATATTACTTTCGTTTCACAATGCCGAAAAGCATAGTTATTATGCGGTGGTAGTATCTCCATCAACTCGGCGACTCCCCAAGCACAAAAAGGAACCGATTTCTGAAGTCCAACAATCGATACAAAGTGCTTATACCCATTCTTTCTTTTCATTTCTATTGATTATTTACTTTTTTTTTTTTCCCCCTCTGCTATTGGTTTCTGTTGTGGATCAAAGAAAAGCTGTCATCTTAACTGAAAGCCAAGAATCGCAGGAACAAAAAGAAATATCTTTTCGAAATACTAACTCAAGTATAAGTCTGCGTGATCTCAAGAAGAAGGTAAAGGCCAGATTATAGAAGGGGGCGCGATTCAGAAAAGCAAGGGGGGATGGGGAGAATAGTAGGGAGAACCGCGGGCTAAGCCCCCGGGCTATTTGTCTCGCTTTTCAATAACCTTTCGCATGTCAGATATTGGTTCTACTTTCCAGTTTTTCCGCATGACTAGAGAGTCTTTCAGAGAGATAAGAAAATGAAATGTGAGAGCCTCGCAAAAGAAATGAAATGCACCTACAAAGATATCCAGAGGTAAAGTTTCCAAGAGTTCTTATTCCCCACCCCCTCCCCTAAAAAAAATAAACTTTAGAGATTAAAATCTGTGACAGTCAAATAATAATAATAAAAAAAAAAAAAAAGATAATTCTAATCAAATATGAAGGTTATTTTTACTGAAAATAAAAAACCATTTCGGGTGGTATGTATGCTGGAAGAATAATAAAAAGATATGAAATGAGAAAAAAAGGAAGCTTAAGAAATTGTGACCTAATTAATTCTCAAATGAAACATAATATAAAAATTCTTGCACACATTTTTTTATGTTATTCAAGAGATGGGTATCCATGAAAACATTTGAAATCTAGCACATTAGATCATAATCATGATATTATTTACTCAAGAGTCTTTTATAGTGTCATATTTGAGGAAAAAAAAAAGATCCAAGTGATTTGTACTTACTAAATTTAATCTTAATACTTTGTAGAAATTTATAAACATTTCTAAAATATAGAAAGAAACATTTAAAAAAAATCCGATTGAATACACAGTAAAAAAAAAAAAAAATGTAATATAAATTAGTTCAGTCCCAAAAAATTATTTGAATGAAAATCAATTTTTAGAATAACCGATACCGATCTAAAAAATAACAAACTATAAAGATATTAATGGTTTAAAAGCCTTTTTTACACATGATTATAAGTTTTAAAACACGACATAGATTCGAGAAAACAATTTATTTAAATAATATGACACTAAAAATATATAGTTGATAGCACTTAAATAATAGTAAAAAATAATGAGATTTCGAACTATATAATTTTTAGGACATCATAATTTTGATCTTTTAATTCCTTAACAAATAACATTAACAAGATAATAAAATAAAACAAGTTTAAAAGCGGTGGATATAATTATTCTATTCATTTTTTTTAATAGCACAGAAATTAAAAAGCACAAAAGACGAAATAAAGTATGTAGTATAATAACAAAACAAATCTCTCCTTTTTTTTCTACAATTTGCATTTTGACAATTGGTACTTTAGATGAAAAATTTTAAAATGTCGCAATTCAGATTTAAAAACATTTTGAAGTTATTGCATCTCTCGTTCAGAATTCATACATTAAAAAGAAATCTTTCACTCACATACTCACATACTTACTCAATTAGTGAAGCTCATTTATACTTTCACGGACATCAATTATACATTTCCTCACAAAAATAACGAAATGTTTAAAAAAAATAAATAAACAAAAACTCATGCCGTGAAAATTTCAATTTTCACAACGCTGCACACGAACAATACCCAATTCACAAGAAGCCAAAAATTCCGCGCAAAAAGTGAAGCGAAAAGAACTTCTACCGCAAATCGGAAATGTAGAAAAGAAGTTACATAACCGGGTGAATCCGCCACGATAAATCGCGGGTCTTTCTTACATCCACGCTTAATTAGCAGTGACAAGCTCTCTTCTTGAAATAAACCCGCCGACGTAACACACCTGTCCGCCAGAAATCTCCAGCATATAAAAACCCATGATGTAAACTGCTGTAGCATGGGCTTTTCAAAAACAAGAAGCGATCTTTATACCCGAGTTCCTTCTTCTAGTACTAGTATGATAATCACAGCTGGCGTCGGCCGCGTTATTTCCGGCGGTTGATCTCGAATAGGCAAAAAATTGGGGAATGTTCTCTGGTGCAAAAGGAGGGGTGGTAAGAAGATACCTTCCTTGTCCAGACGCCGCAAATAAAGTGGAAAGGTTTAATAAGGGGGGTCTCTTTCGAATGATCCCCCGCCGAAATTCAAAACTGGTGCGATACAAGAAAAGCGGTTTGCATAGCAAGTTGTGGTGCAGTCACAGTTTAACATACTCCAGATTCTGACAACGGCCCATTTTGGGCACCGTCAAAAGAGCACCGGCGGTAGGTTGAAAGGGTGATGATATCGTGCAAGGGGGTGGGGAGGTACAGAAAATGAAATTGTTTGTTAGTAGCTTCCCCCCTTCCCTTCGAAGCACTATAGAGCGAATTATTTTTAAAGGTATGAATAAAAGTTCAAAATATACCGTAGCACTTGAATTTGTTAAGGGTAAAGAAAACGTGAAGATTTTTATGTGGTGAGAAATACTCCACACTTAAACAATAAAACCAATTACAAATAAAAAACAAATGTGTGCACTTTTAATTTAAAAGAGAGTTATTGTCACAGGTAAAAAATTATATGCATTAGCTGTTAAAACAAGAAACATATTTGCATATTTATTTATGTATTATTTGACTCTATAATGAGTGTGTATAAGTATAAGTATATAACCTAGTGTATATAAACACTATTAATACTATAAATTAAAAAAAATAATATATCCATAATTTTTTTTTATTAATTAATAAATATAAATAATTTGTAAGTTATTTAAAAAAAAATTAATATATATATATATATTCTTTTTCTATCTAATCAATGGGCTTAACGCTTAAGAAACTTCTCTCATTCACAAAACAGGAGATAGAGGTTGCTATTCAACCAAAGTTCTCCGTCAATCTGGCAAATCGTAGTAGTAAATTAAAAAAGGTCTCATATTTTATAATGTTACATCTACCAGGTTTAGAATATTAAACAAAATTAATAAATTCTAATAAATCCACATTTCAAATGTTATTTATTTATTTAAAAATACAACTCCTAATATTCAGCGTTTCTGGATATAACCAGATATTCGCTTTTAATGATATGACGACACTTTATTCTAATGATCATCAAATTTAAAGTATATATATATATAATCCCTTTCTGTGCTAGCTACGATAAAGGTGTAGAATTTCAACATCTAAAATCTTCCAATCCTTTTTTAATCCACGGCAGAGTCGCAAAGCCTACGTAATAATAAGTTATAATCCCTTGTTTGCGAAGATTTACAGCGCGCGGCGTGCAGTGGGTGTCATCTTTCTCCTAATAATAGCACGTGTTTCCCCCAATGCTTTTTCAGCGGATTAAAACAGTGAAAGGAATTTTAATAAGCAGATTATTGTGCGCACACGCAGGCATACTGAGAGGAAAGCAGTTGCTTGACAAAATTTTATGTAGGAATAATCTCTTTCGTTCGACAAAAATAAGTAAACTGCTTATCATTGCAAGCGAATGTAACAAAACTATGCAGATAAAAAAAATTTATTAATAATAAGTTTTATTTTCATAACTAATAACTGAAAATATTAATTTATTTTTAAGTTGTCCAATTGAGATGACTTGACTTTTATTTTCCATTTATTGATATTGCTTTATTATAATCTAACATTTGTCAAATTAATAAAGATGTCAATATTCAATAACGTTGAAAAAGAATGCCGTTTAAGTGAAAATTACAGCAATTAGTACAATAATTTCTATAATTTAATTTATATTGTCACCGCCAGAATTCGAACCTGCATCCTGTGATACCAAAGGTCAGAGCGCTAGCCAACCAGCCATCAGGCTGTTACAGGTAGGAAGAGAGAGAGAAAAGCAAGACAAATAAAAATGGGTTTACATCCATGCTATTAAAACTGTTTCAATTACATAATAGAGAGTTTTTGCATACCGTACGCATTCAGTTCCTAGGAGCATGCGCGTAGGGAGAAAAAGCTAACGGTCGTTAGCTTTTCTAAGCGGCATGCTCAAAAACTGAGCATGCGCGCTAGGGAGAAACAAAGCAAATAACAAAGAAAATGTCCTGTCGTTCGAACAGAATCATACAAAAAGATAAAAAATGCATGGACAAATTTATTGCCTTTAATACAAATTTTTTCCATATTTCTCTTGCGACGTACATATGCAATCCTTCCTCTTTACAACAAATCACAAATAAGCAAAGAAAATGTTACTATTTCTTATTGGTTGTCGTTCGAACAGAATCATAAAATTACAAAAAGATAAAAATGTGCATGGACAATTTTTTTATCTATTGCCATTAACACAAACATAATAAATGAAATAATCTATTGTTGTTTTTAAAAAACTTTCCTTATCTCTTTCTGTCTATCCCCCTATTGCAGAGACCACAAGAACAATTTCTTCTGTTAATTTTTTTCAACCTATCTCCACCACAGCAATAAAACCAACCAACTGGAAGAAGAAAAAGAAAAAAAAAAACCTAGCAAACAAAGGCCCTTCGAAACATTATCCACCCTTATCAGCAATGACCTGGGCGTCAACCGGGGGAGGACCTCGGCATCGTGACATGAATCTGCGGCGAGCAAGAAATGTCCTCGCTGAGTCCAACCGTGTGTCCATCAACCAGGCATTGAAACGGACGGGGACAGATCGAAACCAGCGATAGGTCGCGTCAAGTCGGAGACATCATTCTTCACTGCACCGTAATTTCCTTGAGGCAATCGTAATAATGCGAAGATGCCTTCAAGGTCTTCATATGGATGCATTCGTATAAAAATGATGACATGAGATATGCGCCGCGAGATGGTGACTCTGTGCGCAGCTGCGAGATAACACTGGAATTATTTCGGTTATAATTTCCCACACGGTGGACGTGGAAAAAGAAAACAACGCAGGGCCAGAATGAGAGAAACAACTGCTCAATGAATTTGGGGTGACAGCTAAGATGGGGCCTCAAATGAAAATGGATGCTGATGGGTCTCAAGAGCTAAATGAACATGGGTTTTTTGTCAACTTGTCTCTTACAATTGTACCTTTTTTAAGTTACAGAATACAACCATGAGGCTTTGAATTTTATTTAAAAAAAAAAAATCCGAAATGAAATCAAAATATATTTAATGTAATTAAATGTTGTTTGAAAAAAAGGAACTAGGAAAAAGATTCTATAACTGCCAAACTACAGTGCCATCTCCATAAATCATTAAACCTTTAATATCAATGAAAAAATAAAATAAAAATGATGCCGATGGCTCTGAAGAGCTAAATGAATGTGTTTTTTTTTTTTTTTTTTTTTTGTTTTTGTTTTTTCTCTCTATCAACTTACAATTGTCTGCCCTTACAATTGTACATTTTTAAGTTACATAACAACAACGATGAAGCAGGCTTTGATTTTTATTAAAAAAAAAAAAAAAAAAAAAAAAAAAAGAAAGAAAAAAGAAATCCGAAGTGAAATTAAAACATATTTAAAATAATCAGATATTGCCTGAAAAAAATGAATTAGAAAAAAAAATAAAAAAGATTCTATAGCTGCAAAACCCCAGTATCATCTTCATAAATCACTAAACCTTTAATATCATTGAAAAAATTAAATGTAAATAGATGCTGATGGCTCTGAAGAGTTAAATGAACATGGTTTTCTTTTGTCAACTTTTTAAGTTACAGAATAACAACGATGAAACAGGCTTTGAATTTATATAAAAAAAAAACATATCGATGTGAAATTAAAACATATTTAACGTAATTAGATATTGCTTGAAAAAATGATCTAGAAAAAAGATTGTACAGCTGTAAAACTACAGTACTATCTCCATAAATCATTAAACTTTTAATATCAATGGAAAAAAAAATGTCAACTTGTCCCTTATAATTGTACCTTTTTTAAGTTAGAGAATAACAGCGATGAAAGTGAATTTTACTATTATATAAAAAATAAAAAAAAAAAAAAAAAAATCCAAAGTGACATCAAAACATATTTAATTAGTAATTAAGTAATTAGATATTCTTTGAAAAATGAACTAGAAAAAAAGATTCCATAACTGTAAAACCACAATACCATCTCCATAAATCATTAAACCTTTAATATCAGTGAAAAAAAAAATAACAATAAACTTTACACTATTTCAAAATCCAAAATCAAGATAATCTTTTTAACCAATTAGGAAAAAAAATAAATTCGCAATTTTAAATAATTAACGTTAATTTATGATTATAATATCGTACACAAAAAAAAAAAGCATCCAGAAGCAGCAACGTTATCTTTCAATGATAAAAAGCTAGTCATTAAATTTATATGAGCAAAGTAGCTTATTATCTGTAAAACATTATGTAATACAATACAGTAGCTTATAAAGATATATAACATTTTAATTTTTTACTGCTTGTTATATAAGTTCAAGTAGCATGAATTCTAATTCAATATTGAAAAAAAGTTGAGGATCTGATAGTATTTTCTCTTAATAAGTTGCGCCTTAAATTACTAATTAAGGTGGATTTTTTTTTAAGTTGAAATTCAAGTTATCAGTTTAATATCCAAATTCAAATATATCAGACACTATTTAAACAATCTAGATAATAAAACCATAGAATATAAATATTTCTTTTTATGATGAACTGGGATATAGTGCGATAAACACAAATTTTTTCAAATGTTTCAGACTTCGGACAATATTTCTTGAATTTGAATGATAATTTTTGAACTTATTAAAAAAAACAAGAATGAATAAAATTAAATCCAAGCGGAAATTTTTCCATTAAATGCAACTTGCAAATTTAGTAAAACTTTATTTAACAACTTTTCAAGCGTCATCAGTATAAAATGTTACGGCGTTCAATTTTGAACAATCTTATATCCGCTTATTTAATTTTTGTTGAATTCAAGCTGTTTATTTAAGCATCGGGTGAAAAAAATTTCCAAGTAAATAAAACCATTTTTTTAAAAAAATGTTACTGTTATTAATTGAATTAATAAAAAGCATCCGAATCCTTCATATGAAAATCCGAAGATTTCAGGAAGATCTGTAAAAATTGGCAGATATGATTTAATATCAAACAATCGACATTGCAGTAATGTAACCATAAATTTGAAAATATGTTTGCTTGTTCTTTATACAAATTCACAATTTTCACAAGTTGTTTCCAATCTGGAACTTTTAGATTTGGCATGTACATCGGTTATGGCTAACGTAAGACTGTAGGCTACTTGAAAACTTCAAGATTTCCTCCCTCTTTGTGCTCTTTAATGCATTTTCATAGATTCTAACGTCCAAAGTTCAATGGTATTTTTAATTTTCTTCCACCATCATATAAAGGGAAGTTAAAGTACATTGAAATTATCTATTAATTCAGTCGAATTATTCCGATAGAAATGTAACAGATAAGGAAAGCTTCTTGGAAAATAAAATGTAAATGCAATTAACTGCCAGATTCGTGGCTATGTGATAACGTGCACAGTTTGCATTTATGAGAACCCAGGTTCAAATCAGTTAGGGGCATTCGTTGTAGTCACTGTTTTCAGATATGATGAAACTCGATGGCGATTGCAACGACATGTATAAAGCGTCACATATCCGATAGTCAGCTTGTCTGGTTAGGTTAGGTTTGTAGCTCTCCGGTCATTTTGTGCACACTTTGGGCTAATTAGAGCGGGACCTACCGTTTAACATGGATTTCGAACCACTCACAAACACCCATGCCACCGCCAGGATTCGAACCCGAAGCCTGTATACTAAAGGCCAGAGTGCTAGCCAATGGGCCATCAAACCGCCAGCTTGTCTGGTAGGAATATTCTAGGGTTCCTTTCATATGGTACCCAAATGAAGGGCAATTGCTTTATAAATCCTTTCGAAAAGCAATGTCTCCCCTCATTACCGTCGGTGGGCTGTTTATGAAACATAACGAGGCCCATCAAATGTTGGGGGAAAAAAAAGGAATTAATTAAATGCATTTTCTAGAAGAAATTGTATTTTGAAGATCATGAAGAAAAAGGGAAATATTTAGCTAATTGGTTAACAGGAAGAGGAAAGAAGAAAGTTAACTATTCTAAAATTAACTTTTAAAATCACAGCTAGTACCAAAAGGTGAAATTTATCTTCGAAGAAGTGAAGAATGGCGGAAAGGAATGTTTTCAGTTCATGAATCATCAAGAAAAGACATTCCTTCCGCGACTCATCTTAGCAATACATGGTTACATAAATTAAAGTCAACAGAACCAGAGGAAAAAAAAAATATTTTTTCTTTCAACACATGATTCATCATATTTAAAATGCGGTTTGATGTCATCCAACAGCGTCTGTAGTAGTACCGAGTTTTCCATTGGTGTACCGGCGTGAGAATCGTACGTGTACCAAAGATATTTTTAAAAAAATCCTTAATTAATAATTTCTAAAAAATTGAAAAAGTTTACAAAAATATTCTTACTTTATAATAAAACTAATGTTTCCAGAAAAAAAACTTAAAAAGAAAATGCAAAGAAACGTATAAAAATCTTATTGGACAATTTTTAGTCATTCGATTTAATGTATACAAATTTTCAAAACTGCACTAACAGTGATATAATAACTCAAGAAATGCCAACTATACAGATTATCCGAAGTTTTTCTGTATAAAACAAAAAAATTTAAGCTGTAATTTAAAAAAAAAAATTTTTTTTTAGTTATTACTCTTCCAATTAAACGACGGTCTGATGGCCAGCTAGGTAGCGCCCTGGTACCCCAGGCTTCAGGTTCGAATCCTGGCTGTGGAATGGATGCTTGTTAGTGGTTGAGAATCTACGTTAAACTACATGCCAAGGGATTTTTTAAAGAATGAAGTTTATTGAAAAAGTTAATTATGGGTATATGGAGTTATAAACAATACGGAAAATGATCACATATACCCTTTAAAATCCTCATATGAGGTTGACATTTTTTTTGTATTTCTAGATTGAACGAGAGATTCTACACTTTTAAGTGATTTTCAGGTCAGCAAATTCAAATATTATAGAGTGAGTTAACAGAAAGGATACGGAATTGCATTCAACATTCAGTATATATTACGTATATCCTTTTCAGTTTGAATATGAACTGCCAAATATTATAAAACGAACAGCAGAAATAATTTCTTCGTTTATATATCTATATATCCATACTAAACAAAAGAACGAAATTTTTCTGCAATACATGATATTATTTTTAAAAAAATCACTGATTACAAAAAGTTTAGAAATCTTGAAAGAGGATTTAATCCCGACAAACTGAAATGTTAAATTACAATAAATAGAAAAATAAATATAAATATTTAATTTAATTTTAAAAAAGTGAAAATTGATTAATATATTCGTATAAAACTTTTTAGTATTCTATGCCCACATACAACGTAGATTCACGCCCACGCACAACGTAGATTCAAATTATGGAAACTTATTTTACAGCAATCAAATGAAATGAAATACGATCAAACTAGAGAAGTTATAATGTGAAATATTTAATGAACTATTCTTTCTTCTAGTAAATAATTCTATTTTCGGATTAAAAAAAAAAAAAAATACTAAACATAGAAATACTAACTATAATTCGGTTCATGCGGAACATACTAAACGAAAATTTCAAATTTTTAAATTACAAAGATAAATCAACTGAATCCTTGCACAGCATTTCGAATAAAATTTCATTCTTTTTTTGTACATTTGCACTAAATCATCGTGCTTTAAAAATCGAAGATAAATAATCAAATGTTTTAAATTAAAATACAGAGTCGCATATGAAATACTAAATTAGATATGCTCTGGATCATAACCGCGATATATATATATATATATATATATATATATACACACACAAAGAATCATGCAGGTCGCAACTACAAGAATGACTGTTTCAAGGAAAACTTTTAAAGATAGTAACAAATGTGAAAAAAAAAAAAAAAAAAAAAAAAAAAATCAAAATTCATTTATGTTTAAGTAAAATCTATAAGCAACGCTTTTTAGAAGAATATTTTCAAATATAAACAAATCGCAAAGAATCTTCTTTTTTCAATCTATGTTATATGATAGTATGTGAATAATTAAAAATTACTTTCAAAAATTTATAAATAATTGGTGAATAATTTTGTACGATGCTATTACGTTCAAACAATATGAGAATATTGAATTTTTTTAATTTAAATACTATGAAATTAAAAAAAAATTATTCAACCTCATAAATGAAATTAAAATGTCATGTTTCATACTTTCATATGATTGCGACGAGTATAGTCAAAATTACGGATAATCATATCACCAAAAACAAAGCAATTTATCAAAAATTTCTAAAAATTGGGAAATTTTTTTTTTAATGAGTTCATTTTTGAAATTTTTAAAAATATTTTCTGATAAATGAGGAATATAAAAGTGTTTCTATATGATAGCGTACATATTAATTTAATTATTATAATTTTTAACATAATTTAAGCACAAAAAAATATATGGAGGATGATTAATCAAACTACAGAAAACGAAAAAAACATATTTTAATTTCAAATTTTAAAAAATTAATACAATTCTAAAGAAATCCAAATATAAAAACATTTTTGTGTGAATGTCATTCTGATATTATTCGAATGTCATTTTCTAATGGGATATATAATAAGGGAGTTAAATTTAAATCTCTAGAACTATTTATACTGAAAAACATTTAGAGCTTGAAGTAATTTTCACGGCATCAAATAAAGCTCCAAAGCCTATTTGTGATTTAGTTATACTGTCAAAAGAGGACGAAACAGTAATACAATAATGGCAAAAACATACTGTATGAAATATTTTTTTTTTTTTTTTTTTTTTTTTGGTATAAATCTGTTTTTTTTTTTTTTTAATAAGTTGAAATAATAATCTGGAAACCTTTGATAGCAGAGAACATATATCATAACATGTTGAAAGATTAATAAGCTCATAGTAGCAATATACGTGCAATCATGGGCATACTGTTTCCAAATGTTCGGATAATTATACTTGTTTCTTTTGCTTACAATAAGCATTTTACTTCTTTCTCAAAACAAACCGATATATCCCATGAACATCACATTTCACAGCCATGAACAATTATGTTCAAGTTTTGCAATCACATCTATTTCAATTATTTTTTTTAACTATGGCTATTTCATTTGAAGTATAGTCGAAATGCGATTCATCACTAAAAAAAAATTTTCGTATATCTCAAAGACTGTTTTTTGTGGATGCGACTTATTCATTTATTATTCAGAAAACTTACTTAGCTTTTATTTAATATTGTTTTGGTTTTCACATGTAACTATAAAAATGCAAATAAAAGATTACAGTAGATACAGACATTTTTTTGTTTGAAATTTCAGTACTTAAAAAACCAATTTTATGACTTTCTAATCAAAAACTACAATTATCGTTTAATGAAAATACTTTTTTTTTTTTTTTTTTTTTAACTTTTCGATAAAACTTTTTCATTTTTGATAATGGAAAATATTAAAAAAAGTTTTAAGATGGTAGAAATTGGGATTAGTAATATAATTTTAAAATTATAACGAAATATTATCAACCACATAATAATGGAAATTATAAAAGAAAAATTATAATTATATATCGCATTTAAAGAGTAATAACGTATTACATCTTTATTAATACGATAAAATAATTAGTAATATAATTTTAAAATTATAACGAAATATTATCAACCACATAATAATGGAAATTATAAAAGAAAAATTATAATTATATATCGCATTTAAAGAGTAATAACGTATTACATCTTTATTAATACGATAAAACATTTTTATTAACACAATTACGGCCAGTGTTCTTCAGGAAAAGTTAAAATTTAACTCTCCAAGAAGCTCTTTGTCCATGTGAAACTTCATACTTACACAATAAATGTTATTATAAAATGTATCTATTTAAACCAATAATATAACTTTTATGTTAACTTTTTGAATTATATTTATACATCTACTAATTCTACTGATTATATAGTAGTACATCTAATCCCTGTTTCATTTATAACACGCTTTTAAAATCTTATTCCTGGGTTCACACATTTAAAAACTTTAAAAATATTTTCATAAAGAGAATGCCAAAAAATTTCATTAAATATTATGTCTAATAATTGTTTCCAGTATGCTAGACATAAATACGCAAAATTTATTCCTTGCTAATATGTTTAATTTTACATTAGAAATAAACTAATATAATTATATGAAAAATATAATGCGATGCTCAATTAAAAAAAATGTTTTTGATCATTATAAATAGTTAAGTATCGATAAAGCAAGAGTAAAAAAGTTTACTTATAATATAAAATAGCCATTTTTGTTAATGAAATGTTTTTATAGCATAAATGTGTAAGGAAGAACAGCCGGCATAACTTCTCTTACTTCATTTTCAAGCTTATTTACCAGAGATTGCTTATTTACACTTTAAGGGGGAAAAAAAAAACCAAAAACATAAAGCTATAAACGAAAATATATTTTTCATAAATCTCTTTAAAAAATGAATACATCGAAGAAAAAAAGATTATTGGCAAAGGGTGGTTTTGGAAATGAATAAAATACGAATGCAAATAATACATTTTTACCCAGATAAGAAGAAATATATTAGCTCTCTCTCTCTTTCTATGACATACACACACAGAGAGAAAAAATAAAAATAAAATAGACGAAAGAATGATTGGCATATCGTAAAAAAAGAAATGACATATTGTTCGCAGTCGGAGGTAACAAAAAAAAAAATATATATATATATAGACATCAATGACTTGCTCAAAATGAAATATATATCAATACAAAACGTGACTATGTAGTACTTATAAAAAGATGAAGGAGAAGAAAATAGGATTTTGTCTATTGAATTTAACTTTCTATACATAAATAATAGGATTAATTCATTTTATGTACTATTAACTTACAAATTTATTTTATTGGAAACGCTTAAGCATTGTTAATAATATATGCTCATTCCATTATTAATTGGCATTTAAACGTAGTAGTAAATTTAGCTTAGCTTAATCTTTTCTATGTCTAGATCATTTTCTTCTGACAACAATCACGTATTTCCTTGGTATCTATTATTTCAATGTAAAAATGAAATGGTTTTTAAATGGAATTACATAATTACAATTAGTTGAAATATTTTTAGGTTTTAAAATGCCAGGATGTTAATAGAATGGTAGACAAGTAGTAGATTCACCGTTCTCCAAAGTGTGACATGAGTAGATCTATTATATTTCACCCAAATTGTGAAACCAGAATTTTGAACGGATAACCTCAGAGATGGCACAGTGGGGTTCGAGAACTCTTCCTCTTCCTTGAGACCAAAACTTAAAGGCCTACGGATTTATCAGTCCATTGGGGCAACAGCAGAAATCTTTAGCTTAATATATATAAATGATAAGAATAACTCATTTTACGTAATATTAGTTTGTTGAAAATTTTTATGAACATTAAAACATTATTAATAACATAATACAAAGGATGAACTTTCAGATTTACATATTTACTAATGGGAGCTTTTAGTTTGGCTTCACTTATTGGGTTTTGGATAGGGTCTCCCAATTCAGAAATCCAACGCATTATTTATAATGTAGCTCCAGCTCGAATAAATATTTATATATACACGTTAAGAAATGTGTTTAATCAATCCTAAATTTTTTAGTATTTGATTAATCGTTCACATTAACATTATTTATGTATATGAAATGATTCAAATTTACCGAAAGCTACTTTTGTATAGCGTATCGTTATACTTCTCAATTTTATCCATCTCAATTTTTTTTTGATATAGGTTTTTGTTATTTAAAGTATAGGTAAGTTAAAAGGGTTCTTTTCACATATTGTTTGATAGAATGAAACATATTATTACCATTTTTCAGGAATGCAACCACGCATTAAACACTGTTTAGAAAGAAGAAGAAAAAAAATTGCTCAAAATATTGTTTTGTCTAAAAAGGCGAGGTCAAGTTTATTTAGAAAAAGAAAAGAAAAAAAAAATTCCCTTTGGTTATTACAAAAGAAATAGGTACGTGAAAATAAATACATAAACAATACAAATTTCACTATGATTGAATTGCTTCCCAGAAACTATTTCTACAAAAATGTTTTTTCAATGGCTACCATTCTTCGTAGAACTAGTTTTAAGTATGCTTCGTGATTGAGAAAATAAAACCATTATTATTGTAATTTTTTTATATATATCCTGCAAAACATTACTCGTTTATTACTATTATCTTCTTTTCATCAGATAAAAGTTTATGGGTTCGCCTTTTCAATTAGTATTGTACATGGGGTGTAGCTTGTTAGGAGTTAAAGACAAAAGTTAAAAAATGACTAAATTATGCATTGAATTCTAAAAAAATTTATAAAGAAAATTTACATCACCATCATAAATTAGAATTCTTACAACATATAAACATTTATAAATCATAAGCGCTTCTGGGAATTTTGGTTAAGTAAATAGTATTTTTAAACTTATAGGCAAATTTTTTGAAAACAAAGGAAAAAATTGTTGCTCTGTTTTGAGGATCGTGATATCAACACAAAACACAAGAAAAGATATGCTACCATGCAGATTGAAGTTGGTCGTTGAATAAACTGGAATACTGATTAAATGCTGTAGATGAGCTTAGTTGATAAAAAAGTGAATGCGTTGCAATTTTTAATCCTGAGTGCAAGATTAATTTTGACTTTTTTTGGCCTTTTATTAGTGATTAATCATAGAATCTTGAATTGGTCGTGATTACTGAACACTGGCGTAATGCTGTGGCTATTGAACCTAAATGCACGAAAACTTTTGAACACAAAATACACGAAAGCTATTGAACACAAAATACACGAAAGCTATTGAACACAAAATACACGAAAACTATTGAACACAAAATCGAAAACTATTGAACACAAAATACACGAAAACTATTGAACACAAAATACACGAAAACTATTGAACACAAAATACACGAAAAGATTGAAATTGGTGTGGAATAAACTAGAAAAGTGATTAAATGCCGTAAATAAGTTTAGTTGATAAAAAGCCGTGAATGCATTGCAATTTTAATTTCTGAATCCAATATTGATTTTAGTCGACTTTTTTTTTGCCTTTTATTAATGATTAATCTTAGCATCCTGAATTGGTTGTGATTATGCACACTGAAACACTGACGTATTCCTGTGGCTATTGAATCGGATTTATATTCTCGCAATATAATGACTATCCCCTGACATGAATAGTGTTTCCTTCAAGCTAAGTTTTTCAAAAATATTATACAAATTTTTTAACTGATCTTACATTTAAAGCAACTCAGTGAGATAGAATTTTTTAAAAAAATATTAATATGTATGTTTTCAAAAGTAATAATGTTTAAATATGTTGTTATTTAGAATTAATGATAAATTATGAATGAAATATATACATTCAGAACATAAAAATTCTTTGCATTTTACACAAATGAAGCAAATTATTTAACAATATCTATCTTGACATCTTGGGGAAAAAATTTCTCAATTTTTTAAATATAATACTTTATACAATAAAACATTATTTTATAATGTTTGATTGTATAAAGTATTATATTTATGAAGATATCAATATAAAGATAACTATAAACATCAATTTCAAATATTTTAAAGATTCTCACATAAAGCGAAACAAAAGAAATTTGAACTCGAGATACGTTTTGAATTTGGCTTAATATTGATTTTTTTTTTATTAGAATAATATTTAAATTTATGATAAATAATAATCATTATTAAAGCGAATGCTTTCCTAAAAACCGAATTGTTTAAAAAAAATAAAACAATATCGCACATTTTAAAATAAAAATTTTCTATAATCTTATGTAATAAAAATAAACAATATATAGCAACCTTTATTATTATCCTTTTATTCTATTGTTATTATAAGTTTTAAATTTATTCTCATTAATAACATTAATAACAATTTAACATTAACGTTAAACAATTTATTTCAAACATCATGTTTATCCAAGTAATTTAATCTGAAAAACAAACTACATGATTTGCGTACATTTCGAGTGTAAAATACGAATATATTTATTATTCGAAATAATAAATGAGTTAAAAAAATTGACAAACTTAATTTTTAATAGGAAAATTTCGACATTTCTATCAAGCTACAACAGAAGTAACAAAGAATAAATGTAATAGTGACACTATATCTGTGTATATTACTAAATATTACTTGCTTTAAAATATTACCTGGGTACTTGCTAAATATTACATTATTTATCCCCCCTTCCTGGAAAGCTAGTACAATTTTCTTGAAACTGATAGAAACTCGAAACTGAAGTCTTTCAGTTGCGTTTGTTGTAAAAGCAATAGATAGATGGCTTTTTTAAAGTTACCCTAGAAGTATTAGTTTTTTCCTTAGTTCATAGTTAATAGAAATTTTTTATTTTCCATAGAAACTACGGAGAATCAGCAATAGATGCCATCTCTGTATTTGTATAAAAATTTCCAATAAGCAATTACCTTATTTACATGATTTTCTTTTTAAATAGTATTTCTTTTATACTCCCAATAACATTAAATTTCAAAATTAAATTTAACAATTTTTATGAAAAAGCAAAACACTATAAAAAAGCATTGTCATAGCATAAAACGTATGTTACTTCGCTTTTTAAGTAATAATAAATATAAAAAGTATCATTACAAGGGATAAAAAATTTCATTATCTTTCATGATACCGAGCAGGTCAAGAGACAAAGGGAAAAAATATACTGAAAATGCGCTATAACAAGCTATTTGTTATATTTTAGATCGCCTTGTAAACGAACAAGGTGCGACGTCTGTAGGAAAACATTTTGATCAAGGGACTCGAATTTAAAATTCTTTTGATTATAAACAATTCACCCGACCATCCGGTCTTAGAAAATACAAGCGTGCAATTTTATTTTCTGTAGCCAATACTACATCCTTGATACAATCGATAGATCAAGGTATAATTGCGACACTTAAAACGCACAACGTAAAGCGAACATTTCAATCCGTCTTGGACAAATTGAACTATAAACACAAACAATCATTGATGTGTGGAAGAAATTTTCACTAATGAACTGTATCAATCAAATTGAATTAGCATTACCTGAATTACGACTTCCAACACTGAATACAAGTAGGAACGTTATTTGGTCAGAATGTATTAAAAACAAAGACCCAGTCCTTCATAGAATTTTGTGTTCATGAATTAGTGGCATATTTCCTCCCCCCCCCCCTCCTCATTTCAAATGACGACTTTGTATTATCCATGTATAACCTTTATGAAATAAAAGTTTAAGGTTCTATCATGAAAACTCATGGTTTATTGTATTATTTTTGCTGATTTTTAAAGACTGGAACCAATCTTCCATTTTTCCCGTAGATGCAATATTTTTTATTCTTCGTGAACGTATATATCGTGTAAAAACAGAATTAGGTGCATATTCTTTATGTGTATGGTATATATCAATTTTTAAAGATGGCAAAAGTTTCATCGGCACCCTTTGAATACATCGTTAAAGTTACACCGTCAATGTGTCGCATGAATTTAAAACTGCATCTTGATTTGATTTTTTTTTTAATTCAAGTTATATAAAAATGTATAAGAAAAATTGAAACCGATGAAGTTTTTATTTTATTTAAATGCCAATGAAAATGCAATTTCTTTTTCCAACATATTTCTTATTTCAATGAATAAAATTTCTAGTTCACTGATTTATAAAATACTGCAATGAAGACATTTTCTTTATTTGCCATGCTATTCTACTAGAGTGGAAATTTTTTACAACTTTTTTTCCTTAAAAATTATCGTTCAAAACAGTAAATACAACCATTTTTTTCCCACGCATGTGGCTCAAAAAAGGCTATTAGACTTTCATATGTTAAACTATACATCTTTTTTAACGAATCAACCAATTCAATTTAGAATAATTTTTACTTTATAATAGAAAAACATTCAATCTTACAAAATACTTTTCAAATCAATGTTACTAAGAAAAATAACACGATTCAAGCGATATACAAACATTAAAAAGCTTAAAAATACACAGAAATTGATGAAAATGCTCAAGAATCTTTTTTATAAAATGACACTAAAAGACGAAACTATTAAGTTGTGCAATAAATTGCCCATAAAATCATCAAATCTTTTCAAGCCTCAAGAAGTTCTTTCCACATATTAACAATATTTTTAATTTATGGTTCTTTCCCTTTATTCTACAAGGGTTTCGCCCTTTTCCAATCATTACCGGTTTCAGAATTACTTAGGTTTTAACTAATTTTAACTCCTACTCATACAAATTTAATTGATACTGAGTTGATGTTTGTAATCGAAATGTAAATGGAATATAGAATATCAATCACACACTTTTAGCTGCTCTAGGCTTGAACATCCTAGAAAAAAAAATGTCAAATGACCAATAAACATTTATTCATTTGCCTCAAAATTCTGCAGAAGTTCTTTCCACATAGTAGCAATATTTTTAATTTGTGGTTCTTTCCCTCTATTCTCCCTTTTCCAATCTTTACCGGTTTCAGAATTACTCAGGTTATAACTAATTTTAACTCCGACTCATATGGTTTTAATTGATACTCAATTGATCTTTGTAACAGAAATATAAATGGAATGCTGAATATTAATCACACACTAACTGATCTAGACTTGAACATCCTAGAAAAAATCTGACACTTAAAAGATCAAATGACCAATAAACATTTGTCAACTTGTTAATAGGAAGCTTGTTTTACAAAGTTTTTTTTTTTTTCTTTTCTTAATTTTTACTTAAGTTTTGTTAAATACTTTTTCTCTCGCTGTTTTTATTTTATTTTTCTTGCATTATCATTTTAAAAATTCATAATTTTTTGATATTTTTAAAAAAAATTTTAAATATTTGTAGGTCGCTCCTGTAAGACTCGTGTGATATTTTGTGGTACACAAAACTCCTTTGTAAATTTCAATTTTTAGAAAAGTGCTTAAAAATTCTTAATTACTATGAATTGACGATCAAAAAAGTCGAAATCAAAACTCACAACCACCGCTTACTTGTTAATAAGAAACTTGTCTTACAGAGGTTTTTTTTTTTAACTTGAATTTTGTAAAATACTTTTTCTCTCGCTATTTTTATTTTATTATTATTTCTTTTGTATTATCACTTTTAAAATTTATAATTCGTTTGATATTTAAAAAAATTTTTTTAAATATTTGTAAGTTGCTCCTATAAATCTCGTATGATATTTTGTGGTACACGAAGATCCTTTTCAAATTTCGATTTTTTTAAAAAGTGATTTAAAATTCGTAGTTATTATAAAACCAAAATCACTAATATCGAAATCGAAACTGGCAACCAACGCTTCCTGTAAAACCCACTTCCCACGTACCACGGCGGACGTGCCGGGAAAACGCGAGCAGCAGCACCGCCGCCGCCTTGGCCAGCGCCCCGCGTTTCCGATGGCGTCCGCCCGATGACTATCACGGACAGTGCGCCACACGGGTGTTACGTGGTACAGTACCTGAGCACAGCGGGGTGCCCCGATGCTAGGTGCAGATAACGACACTGCCTCCTATTCGCAGAATACAGGTAATACTAGTATCGAATTTCGCGAACTGTCTTCAGGGAAGCGAGTTCCAGAAAATGGATGGCAGCTTTAAAACAGCACGAAAGCAGCAGGTGACCGTCTGAAGCCACTTAAGTGCGGAATTCGGTTCATAAATGTCAGTCTGCGATCCGGTGCACAGACAGACAGACGTAAACAATGATGAAGAAACACACCAAGAATTTTTTTGTTTCACGAGCTGCGCGTTACGACAGAAATCCAGTCGTTGAAGCAATAAAACATGCAGATTTACAAGAGTAAAAATTTAAAAATTTGAATTAACTCATAACTAAGAAGACTAACATTGAAAAAATGTAACATTACATGAACTAGTTTTTTTTTTTTTTTTTTTTTTTTTTTCTGTTTTCTGTGATAAATTGTTCAAATCTACTTTACTGTGTTGCACAAAGAAAGCTTCCTTGGGTACGAGAAATATATATATATATATTTGATCTCACATTTATAAGTCGTCCTTTTAACATTTATAAGCCGTTCTTTTTAACATTTTTGACATGACTTAGTAGATTTTTCTTTATTTTTTAAATTATTCTCATGAATACCAGCCATAAAATTTTATGTAACTACCCTATGTAATTTTAAATTTCATATATTTTACTAAAATTTTACAGTTAATTAATAAATTAAAATTTTATGTAACTATTCCATCAAACCTATAACTACATGTAGAAAATGTAACGCACCTTTATATAAAATAGCTTTAAAAAATATATATATAGGTCAGACAGACGCAGTGTTTCCGCAAACATTTTGTAACTTGCATAAAAAAATAAATATAATAATTTCAATTTCACTTTTGTTCCTTTAATTAGAATTAAGTGTAAATATTAAATATTATTCAATTTATCTAAGTACAAAAAGGTTTGATCCTTAATGAATTAAGTAATAAAAAGGATAGCTTCATAATTTTTTTCATTATTATGAATTTTTTCACGTTTCTATAACGAATAAGATTCGTAAATTTTATTTAATTAATTAAAAATTCATTAACGAGAATTCATGTGATATTTTTATCACATGAAATACATGATTACCATGAAATTTATGAAGACGATGGCCAACTTTAAGAATCAAGATAGGCTATAAAAAAAAAAACAATAAGCTTTTATAGCATTTTAAAATATTCATAGCATGCATTTGTAAGAGATAAAAAAGTACTGGTTTTAACTACTCACTGGTAATTTACAATGCTGGTGTTATCAAAATTTAACTCTTGGATTAATCTCAATAATCTTATACAAAACTTCCAGAATTTATTTGAAAACATAAAAGTTTGTTAATTTTGTAATTTATATAGTTAATATATATTATGCACACTTCAAAAAAGCTTATACTAGAGGAATTAAATTAAGAATTTATATTAGAATGCGATAGAAAGTAATCTTTACAAATAAAAATTGCAATCATTAATGTAAAAAAATAAATAAAATAAACCTCAAATAGGTGGTAGTTTTTTATTATTAATTCTCATATATTAAAATGTTTAAGAAATTATACGCAGTTATATCAGTGCTATACGTAAAGAAATTTACATAAAAGATTTAATTGTTTATTTTTCAATTCGATCGCACAATTTTCTGAAATTAAAAATTATTATTACATTTTAATTATATATATATATATATATATAAAGATGATAAACATATACTTGTCTACATATATAATTTAACCAAAAACAAAAATTTTTGTTAAACTTACTATTAAAAAAAGTTGACACAAATTTTGAAACTTGTTAATTAATTTTTTCATATATGCTTTTTTATCGGAAATATTTTAATTGTCTATAAATAAAAATAATTAGGTTTTACATAATAACTGCAACTTTCCTGAATATAAGTTATAAAATTATTACATTATTATGGATTATTTACATAATTTTTATTATTCTTTAACTATTTAACAATATACAAGAGCTTAAAGTAATAAGACAAACCGAGACTATGGAAATGAATAGATTGAACAGCAATATATATATAATTCAATTATCAAAGAAAATATTATTTAATTACATCTTTGAAATATCTGCTACTTGGTGGACTTTGTTTCCTAAATTTTTATATTGAAGTGATTAAAATAATACTTTTTATTCAATTTTAATCATTACAAATATCTTTAATCATTAAATAATTATAAATTAGTTAACAAGATGTATTTAAAAAACACAGCAAACTTTTTTTCCCATGTTGTAAAATTTCACAAATCAAAGTTTTAAATTTATTTTCAAAATAAAATGTTATAAAACTTAACAGCTCAGATTTTCTTTAATTATCAAAACAGTACCGGGTTAAAAAAGTTTTTCATTAAAATGTATACTAAATTGCTCTTTACTTTCTTGTAAATTTGAATTCCATTTCAAATTATTCAAATTTGGATTAGAAATTTTAAAAATTACCAGTATCTGATTATAGTTAAAGATTATACTCCTATTACTTCAATAAATTCATCAAATATTAATGTGCTAATATGTAAACTTAATTTATATTTTTCAAAGGTACATAAAAATAATCGTTTCTAAATGAATCTTTCTATTAGGTTTTTGTAATTATTTAAAAACCGAAATATTTTGTTTCACACAAAAAATAGTTAATATTATTACGAAACGCAATATTTTAAAATATCAATAATAGATTGCAAAACTTATAAAACATGCCATTTATATAAATATATTACAACTATAAAACATTTATTAAAATATTACGAATTGTGTAGACTTTTTTTTCAAGTTTAAATAAAAATTAGTTAAAAATAAGCTCTATATTTAATACGGTTACAATCAAACAATAAAGTTTAGTTAAAATAACAGAATAAATAAAAACAGCATCAAAATCCGGGTTTAATTTCAAAAATAAATTTCATAAAAGCATTCTAACAGATATTTAAATACTTGAAAACATTTTTGCATCCTTACAAATTTCTACACATCGTAGTGAAAAAACTATGAAATGAAATGATGAGTAAAGAAAATGTAGATAAATTATATGTTAAATTTAAATTAGAATCGATTATGATTGATTTAAATCCTTCTTCCAATTAAAATTTGACGCCTTTTCTGATCAACTTTCATAAAATTCATATACTTGAAAGAATTTAATCACAAATTAAAGGTAGGATTAATATTCTATTGAGACTTTTTGTTAATGTTACATTTGAAAAAATATTTTTAAGCAGAAAATTTTAATTAAAAATATAAGAAAACTTAAATCTAATCATAAACACTACACAAAATAATATAATCATAAAAATATATTTTCTCTACTCAAGACTCAATGACCATCAAATAATTAATGAATTATATCAATAAATAATATTAAAAAAATCAGCATTAAAATTTATTAAACAGAACGAACGTTTTATAACATCAGATAATTGACTTGTGTTGCAAAAATTATTTTGAAAAAAGATAGAAATGGAATCATTCAGATATAACTAACCATATATATATATATAGATTATTTTTACAGCTATATTCCACATTTTAACCGCATCATTTTGAATTCAAGAAAAAATAGTTTAGGAATGGGATAGGAAATCTCTACAAAAACAACAAAGAAAAACTAAATAATCTTCATAAACTAGCAACAATTTAGAAGGGAAGAGAGAAATCAAATCTTTTAACAAAAAAAAGTAAAGCAGCAAGCACCACAAAACTGATCACTCTTTTTTTATTTATTTTTTTTACGGCCTTCTATTATTGACAACACATTCTTCTTGAAACGATGCGGAAAGAAACCTGTTTGATGTATATCTATATTTAAATTCTGCGGACCTTTTTTTTTTCTTCTTTTTTTGTTATCCCTGTAGAGTCGGAAAAAACAAACACTAAAAGGCGGATTAGCATACAACGCGTGAGTAAACAAGAGTTGAGACTACTACAGAAAAAGAGTCCCCATCATCACTCACCTATGTCTTTCTCCAAAAGTCAAGTTTCGCCTACAGACGCCACTGGGCTCCTCCCCCTTTTACGAGTGGGGTTTGGCTTCACTGTTCACACTTGTCTCATTAGAAAGCACCGGCGTGACAACCTTATCCCCTTATTTTCTACAGCCTGACTCTCTTTCAATTTTCTGCAATCTTTTAAGTTTTTTTTTATTTCCTTTACGAGAGGGAACTCTCCATCAAAGGTCGTGGACCCTGTCGTTGCCTACGGACCAATGGCAGACACACGCGGGCGCAGGTAATGTGTTATCCGGGGGAAAGCGATCGACGCAGCGCGGTTGGACGCGAAGAGGAAGAATGGGCGGTAACCACCACAAGGCGCATGCCGACGGTGGTCGCGTTAAAAGATCCCGCCCCCCTTCCGTACGTCGGGGCTCTCGTTAAGACCCGATCGAAGTCGCACCAGAAGTTAAAACAACAGAGCAAAGAGAGGGTCTTGATATTTGCCGTGGGAAGCAGCACCACCCTCAGCTTAACACAAAACGTATCAATTTCAATAGGAATTTCGTAGCCAACGATGCTGGTGCCACCAGACATGTTATCTGCTCAATCTAAACTTCTGTACCAGCTGAATAAATTTTACGGCGAGCGGGTGCAAGTGCGGAAAACCAACATAGCCAAGGCTGTGCGTGAGGTATGCAAAGTGGTCCAGGACGTGCTGAAAGAGGTGGAGGTGCAAGAGCCCAGATTTATATCGTCGCTCAACGACTGCAACGGGAGATACGACGGATTCGACGTGATCTCTCCAACGGAGTTCGAAGTTGTGCTGTACTTGAACCAGATGGGAGTCTTCAACTTCGTCGACGACGGATCTCTGCCCGGGTGTGCGGTACTGAAACTCAGCGATGGTAGAAAACGGTCCATGTCTCTTTGGGTCGAATTCATAACGGCTTCCGGATATTTGTCTGCTAGGAAGATACGGTCCCGTTTCCAAACATTGGTGGCTCAGGCGTGCGACAAGTGCAGCTACAGAGACATTGTCAAGATGGTGGCAGACACGACGGAAGTGAAACTTCGAATACGCGAGAGGTACGTCGTCCAAATCACGCCGGCTTTCCGGTGCAGTGGTCTCTGGCCGCGTTCGGCCGCACACTGGCCAATACCTCAAATCCCGTGGCCAAACCCGAATCTGGTGGCTGAAGTCAAGACCGAGGGATTCGACCTTCTCTCAAAGGAATGCGTCACTCTACAAGGCAAACAATCCTCCATGGAAGGAGATGCTTGGGTCTTGAATTTCACCGAGGCTGAAAACCGTCTTCTGCAAGGCGGCTGTCGCACTAAATGTCTCAGCATTTTAAAAACAATGAGAGATCGACATTTAGATCTGCCAGGAAATCCGGTTACCAGTTACCATATGAAGACGCTCGTTTTGTACGAGTGCGAGAAACATGCCAGAGAATTGGAGTGGGATGAAACTTGTCTCGGAGATCGTCTCAATGGCATCCTTCTGCAACTCATTTCCTGCCTGCAATGTCGCAGATGCCCACACTATTTTTTACCGCAATTGGATCTTTTCAAAGGGAAGTCAGTCAGTTCTCTAGAAAATGCAGCTAAACAGTGCTGGAGACTGACGCGAGAACTCCTGACAAATCCAAGATCGTTTGAAAAATTGTGATGACAAACGTTTTAATGTCTAGGTTCCAAAAAATTTAAGTGAAGATTTTTTATTTCATACTAAAAAATTTCGTTGAGATGGGATTGAGTGCAATTTAAAAAAAAAAAACATTTCAACTTGATTTGCGGAACCATTATTACGACGTTTTGAAATTTGGATGAAAAAAAAATCTAAGACTTTATTTATATTCCTTCAACTTGTGTATCGAAATGAAAGGTTTAGGGTATTTGTAAAATTTTCTCCATTTTTTATAGAATTTTATTATAGCAAAGCATTAATTAAAAAAACAGTCATGTTCTTCAATTTACTAAAGAAAAAAAAAACATTTATTAGACTTTTAAGAATTTTTAGAAATGGCATATAAATTTAGATATAGGACAAAAAAGAAATACCGTTTTATGTGAAGATAATACAACGACATTATTAAGTGATGTGATGTGTTTTGTGAATCTGCTTTTAGTGAACTTTTATCTAATTTAAAGTGTAAATTAGAGTGCAACAACAAGTCTGTAACCTCGGTTGCTGTGATGATTTCGTAGACATTTAAAGTTATATGATATCCTGAATGTTTTGAATTGAAGTGATGTTTATTATAAATGTATAGAGCTTTATATGTACAGCTTGATTTGTACAGAAATACAGCCAGGTAGATATACTGTATTTTGTTGTTATTTTATTTCTTTATTAATATATAATATGATTTTACAAAAAACTTATTCTTAAGGAATTATATTAATTTATAAAAATAATTTAGAAAACTTATACAATAAAATTATATAAAATGCAATGAGTGAAGAAATTAAATATTTCTTATATTATTCGAATGAATTAAAAAGTGAAGTTAGTTACTAATGAAAAACTGCCGAAAGATTAATAACATGTAATGAAGATGAATTCCGTACATTAAATAGCGCTAAAATGTTTAATGCTTAATGTTAACTTCCCAAATAGAATTATACATTAAGATGGTTTATTTGTAAAATAATTTAAATATGTTTCTACAATATATATAAATATATATATATATATATATATATATATATATGTGTGTGTGAGCATATTGTTTCACTAAATTTTAATTTTATTTTCTTAAAATTCTATTGGTTTGCATAATCTATTTATACGATAAAAAAATTTTCAATCAAATTTAATAGAAAGCAATTTAACTCCATTTATAATAAATTAAATACCACTTTTTAAAACTATATTATCATTCATTACCTCAAAACAATAAAATAATGACTATTTAAGAAAAATAAACATTTCATTACCATGCAATGTTCTCAAATAAGTAAAATTAAAATTTTAAATAAAGTAATTTTTTTTAAAGTAATTATAGCGTTTATCAGTTGATAAATTGAGTTGTAAAACGATTAATAATTGTGAAACAGACTTAATTACTGAAATCGTACAATAAACATTGAGATATTTTTACTCGCATTTAAATAGCATTGTTTCGTATAGAAATGAATAACAGATGCTAAACTAGAGAAAAATTAGATTTACACTTTAAAATTAGTTTTCAAAACTATTAATAAATAAAATTTATCAATAATATCATGATGAATATTTTTAAACGAATGTTATTTTTTACAAAAATTCTATATGAGATAATCTGTCAACACATCAATCACAGACGGTCAATCAGGTAGCAATTTAGGTATTAATCAGATCTATAGATCAATTTAGTTATTTATTTATGGTACTTAGTATTTGAAAGGAATTTCGTTAAAATAATAAACAAATATAATCGATAAGTAGCAAATACAGTTGGAAATTAGGTTAATTTAAATGAAAGATAAAAAAAAATTAAACAACAACTAAAATTATTCTTTTTAGTACATATCTTGGGAGTTATTGATAAGTACGTGGTTAATAGAGAATCTTTTACCTTTCACAAAATAAATATAACTATTCTTAAAATGACAACAGTCAAAGAGGTTTCAAATTATAATGCATAACTTAGATTGTTTAGGTTATTTATATGTAATGTATAATTTTAAAAATGTAATTAATTAACTTCTTCTCAATGAGTTTAAATAATAAGTATGGAGAAAATTTTCGATGTAATTATATTTGAGTTCTCTTTGTGGTTAGTTGGAGTTTTTATGGCGCAAGGTTCTGATTCGACCATGCCGAGCCGGACACAAGTTCTTAAATTTTAGAAAATTCCTGTATCATATTTTTAATTTGTTGCAGCGCATTAATATCTTTAAAAAAATAATATATATTCTGATTATAATTATCTCCCAGGATGTCAATTAATAAAGGATTAGTTGCAATAAATTCAAGTCGCTTAAAACGAGTACATTCTGAGAAAATATGTTCCATAGATAAATCATTATTACATTTTGATAGCGCAGAGGAGGTTTGCCTGTAAAGGAGATGTCTATGGGCAAAATATGCATGTCATATTCGAAGTTTTATCAATTTTACAGTTTAAAATCTGTTAAGATTTGAGTCTAGAAAACTTGTGACATTCGGTTTAAAAAATAGAGTTTATTATTCATTTCCTGGTCTTATGATTTCTGTCAAGAGGAGGTGATTGCAGTCTTCATATATTTATTTGCTGTCAAAGAGTTCTCTTTATGAAAGAAAGATTCCTTGATAAACAATATACAGGAAAAATGTAATTCATAATAAATAATAAAACAATTTTTTTCTTCATTTGGAAGAATTGTCCAACTACAATAATAAAAATAATTCAATGCTACACAACTCAATTTCAATAGTAAATGAAAGGATTGCACTACTCAAACCTTTCTAATGAATAATCAATGAGATTAGGTATAAGTACTAAAAATACTTGTATACAAAATATGAAGTCGATGTAACTAGTGAATAAAGGTTTGACGACTTATAATAATATGCAATTCAAATAAAAATAGTATTTGTTTGAATATGAAGAATTAAAGTGAAATCCAAATTTGAAGATTGAATTTCATATTATAAAGAACGAAAAGAGCCTTGGATATTTTTCAAGAAATTATCTTTTTTTTAGAGTATCTCCCTAACATTTAAAATAAATTTAAGGGAAATTTTATTAAAGAATATGCAATTCAATTAAACTATATAATTAAAATTTTTAATTTCTGTAAAGATAGACTTTTAAAAATTAACAAATGTAATTTGCAATGAAAGAACTTCTAAAAAAAAATTCAATTTTCTACTTATGACTGTGCCGTACAAAATATTTAATTTTTGATATTTTTAAAAAAATTGGTTAATATATTGTTCCCTTCCATTCTTAATTCTTCTTATAAGAATAATTCTATAGAATTCGATTGCGTAATATTATTCTAAATTCTATTATATGTCAACTTCATTCAAAAAAGAATTATTCTATAAAATAATATATTAAAAATCTGTTTAAATAAAAAATTATAATAGAATATAGTATATAAAACTATTTTAAAAGACTTTAACTGATATCACAAATGATTCAAATTATGTGATTTGTTTAAGTTAAAAGAACTATCAGTTTTGATAATTTACTAAATGAATTTGCATATTTTTTTAGCAAAGAGAGATATAGACAGAACGAAAATTTGTTTTACATCAAACAGACATAAAACATCGCTTTAAAAATTCCATTACAATAATTATCATATATAAAACATATGCTTAACATCACATTTATATTTTAGAACCTATACAACTATAAAAACATTTAAGATTAATTCATGATTTGTGATTTCGGAAAAATGTCACTGTCAATTTTATTAAAAATAAAATTTACCTAAAAATTGTAATTGAAATATAACTCGAATAGTGATATAAATTTGCTCTACATCTAAGAGACACAGCTTTAAAAATGTCACTAATAATAATTATCCTACATAAAAAACATACTTAATATCAATTTATATTTTAGAACCTATAAAAACAAAATTAATTCATGATTTGAGATTTCGAAAAACTTCCACTGTCAGTGTTATTAAAAATTAAATTTTCCTAAAAATTGTAACTGTGATGTAACTCTAATAGTGATATAAAGAAATAGCCATTAGCAAACATATACTATAGCTTACAAAAAGAAATCGACTTAAATTCATATTTTTCTACATGGAAATATTTAAAATGTTAGTCTTAGTTACAACTTGAACTAATTAAACGTTATTGACAAAAACGAACAGCTTTTAAAGATAGTATATACCGGAGATATCTAACCATTTAGTTTTCTTGGACGATATTTGACTGGAGGAGGGGATCGACTTAGGCCGCACAAGAAACGATAGTTATTTTAATCTGTTGCTTTTGCTTAAACATTAGTAAATAATGTACAATAAATGATATTCACCATGACAAATGCCGACACATAACCATCACCGATTTCATTTTCTATAGAACTTTTCTTTAGTAATTATCAGTTTAAAAAGGCGAAATATGAAATGTACGTACAATATCGAGATTCATTATGTTTATTTTTATATTATTAAAATTTCAAAAACAAATTAAAGAAGCATATAAAAATCTTAATGTTTTAAGAACGTTTACGATTTTCTGTTTGATCGCAAAAGGATTATTATCATTGATTGTGTTGTTATAAATATGAAGAGTGGATATCTATGTCCTTCATTCAACAATTATTAACATTTTTGTTTATTTCCAAAATTGGACTTATATGTCCTTTAAAAAAATAAAAAGGCTCATATATAACCTATATTGCTATACTAGGATATAAAATGTCCATCTAAAGAGAGAGAAGACACACAATCAGATAACAAATCACATTGAAGGGGATACGTCAACAAATAGAAAAAGAAAAGCGAATAAGCACAAAAATGAGGACATAAGTGGGACCGCTATGTTGAATGTTGATGTTTCGGTTTAGTTAACGAGCCCGGGATCTAAGGTTGCACTCCCGGCACGCGACACCGCAGAACAAGTGCAGGAGGGACGAGACCCCTGAACCCCCCCAGGAGACACCACGACTGCAGTCTAGCTGCTAAATGAATTCGCGAAAATGTGTCATCAGGCCAGGCGATTGAAAAATATGACACAAAACGATGATAAAGGTGAATATTAATAAAATCGAACAAATTAGACTCTTTTTTAATGAAACTGGAAAAAAAATTTATAAAAATCAATATGATTTACACATTTTATCAATAAAACATTTTTGACATTTATTTTTTTTTTTTAATGGTTTAAAGATGCTTCTGTTTTGCTCTTTAAAAGGCAGCCATTATTAGACCGAATAGCTGCAATCTGGGCATGAAGCAATTTATCTTATAGCATATAATATAAAAAAGGAATCTTTTAAGAATTTGTACAAGTTTGACATAAAAGAATGATTTTTATTTAACATTGCATATTAATTGAAAGTACAGATGCCAACTTGAAAGTACAGATGATCTGTACAGAGATGCCAATCCAAATGAGACTTTTCAATACTATCTTAGAGAATTTTCAGAAGTTTTTGATACTTGTTATTAGTGGGAGGCAGGGTCTACGTACCAAAATCCTCATTACATTTCAATCAAAATGACCACTGACAGTTCAACAGAAATGCATTGCATTTGTAGCTGCAAATTATAATATTATCAAAAAAATGTAACTAAATGCCGTATTAATGAAAATAGGCTTAATTTAAAGATAAATTAAAACTTAATATTGCCAATACTTCTGCTGAAATTATTTATTACGAACTAGAATTAATATACGAAAAAAAATGTGAATTGTTTATATGCATATTGCTGCATATCATTCTGAAATGAAAATGCCTTGTAATTAAATAAAAATGTTTCAAAAAGAAGCTTATATACATAAATATTAAACTCTGTCGTTCTTTAAATGAAGATTCACATACTATCAGTTCTTTTTTATAACAAAGCAAACCGTAATGGCAGCAATAAATTAATTTGTGAAAATTTTTTTAAGATTCAATGATACTTTCATAAGTATAAAAAAAATTGTGTACATTTTTCTATTTACTTATTGCAAAATCTAGCACTATTTTTCTGGAAATCCATGGAGGTTACTTTAGTGCGCTAGGAAAGTAATAGAGAATTCCTTTTTAAAATTTTTGTAGTCAATCAGAAAAAAATTTTAAGTTTCCTTAACAACTACAGATAATCCGAAATAGTTCGAATATCTGTTTTCATAAGGTTCAATTTATTTAAGTGAAAATAATAAATCTGAAAGTAATCATATCAATCAATCTGATAATAATCTGAACGTGAGCACACAAACAAAGAAAAAAAGGCGATATATTTAACACTATTTCAATATAAAATATCAAATAAAATTATGCTGTTCAGAGCGTGGCTCACAATCTAATGCCACAGGGTGGCATTAATTCTGTTATGACTGGCTCTTCAAATGTAGGCAGGTTTATAAGTCGTTTCATATTAAGTAAACGAATTGGGAGTTCCTTTTCTTCATTCAAATCAGCGAATATATGACATAATTTTTTTTTATATATCCCAAATTTAAATAAATAATCCAAAATAATTTTCATTGAAAAGCACATTGATTGTTGTTCTAAATAAAAATTTTACTTGCCATCAATTTTCTTTGATATTTTGGTGAATAATCAAAAGTTCAATTTTTTTGCTAAATAAAAAATTATTGTAATGTCAGATATTTTACCGTTTTGTTTCATAAAAGTTACGACTCAGGTATACTAATTTACCAAAATGTTAACAATAAAAAATAAACTACATCTATTTCATTAAATATCAGATATGATGAAATATGCTGAAAAAGATGTGTGGCTCAAAAATGTGATAAGAAAGAGTATCATTACCACAAAGAAATTTTTAGCACTATAGATAAATTAAAACTTAATAATGTCAATACTTCTGCTGAAATTATTTATCACAAACTAGAATTAATATATGAAAAAAAATGTGAATTGTTTATATGCATATTGCTGCATATCATTCTGAAATGAAAATGCCTTGTAATTGTATAAAAATGTTTTTAAAAAAAAGCTTATATACTTAAATATTAAACTCTGTCGTTCTTTAAATAAAGATTCACATACTATCAGTTCTTTTTCATAACAAAGAAAACCGTAATGGCAGGAATAAATTAATTTGTGAACAATATTTTCATAAGTATAAAAAAAATTGTGTCATTTTTCTATTTACTTATTGCAAAATCTAGCACTATTTTTCTGGAAATCCATGGGGGTTATTTGACAAAAGACAAAGGGGGTTATACGTCAAAAGACAGCTTTATTAATAGATTTTTCAGAATTCAGTTGCAGGCTGTAAATATTTATAAAACACTTCAAAGATTTTTTAATTCTGAAAGAGAAAGAATAGTTGACCAATCTTGGTGAATCCTTTTGAATATTTTGGTGCGATTAACAGAAAATGATTTAAAAATGTGAATAAAATTCCTATTTGGAAGCGAGAAAAAGTAAAAATTAAAGATGTTGAAAAACAGAAACTTCCATAATCAAGTACTTTATATCTCGCTGCAGATTTCAAACATTAATTTTAAAATATCTAATATATCTCAGCATTGAAAGAGACATATTATATCCTACCATACCATGCCATTCGCATTATTAATGAAATGAAGTTGCAAATCTAGGATCGGAATGGAAATGATATATAGGGGATCGAGTACAATCATTACTTGACCTTAAATTTGTTCTGATACGCATTTTACGATACAGAGCAACACGTAATAATGAAAAATTAATTAAAATTATGGAAATCTAGGTTAAAAGAATGAATTAGCTGAGGACTTTCATACAAAACTAAGTCATTTGAGAAGAAATGGCCTCATTCATCATTACTTGCAACAGATAAATATCATCTGTTTACTATAAATGTACAACCATTTCTCATTTAAGGTGACATCATCTCTACAAATTAAATAAGTGAAATTTAACAGTGAAGACTCTTAATAGAAACAATTATGCACTTGTGTTCCATGGATCGCCACAGAGTGGAGGCGGGAATGAAGGTTTGGTTTGTCGCTCTTCGGTCGATTTTTGAACACTTTGGGCTAACTAGACAGGAACCTACAGTTTAATGTGGATTCGGAACCACTCATAAACATCAATGACACCACCAGGATTCGAAACTGAAAAGCTTGTGGTACCAAAGGTCATAGCGCTAGCCAATTGGCTATCATGCCGCAAAAAATTACGAGGAAAATATTTTATTAATTCTCCAATCTAAAAGCTCCACAGGGATCATCGAATCGTTGAGAATTGTTTAACAGATAGCTAAAGAAAAATAAAATACTTTCAAACTTGTTAGCGCCAATTCATTTATTAATCCATTAAGATTGAAGTTGCAAAAAAAACGCACCATTAAGTGTATAAATTATTTATTTATTAATGACAAACTTTTCAAATATGTTTTTCTGATATTTATAAAAAATATATTTGGCCTCACATAATAGTTTTTGTAACAAATTGTGGTACTTTTAGAAAAATATTGCATTTTTTCCCTCTTTACTTTTGAGTTATTCACATAGATTCTATTAAAAGTCGAAAAATTTTATGAAGACATTTTTATTCTACCAAATTATAGATACATGTGTAAAATGTACGCACCTCTATATAGCATAGCTTTAAAAATATTAACGTATAGAAAAAGTAATCCTTTTGGACTGGCGTTGCGTTGAGAATGGTATTAACACAACACTTTGTTAACTAGAGTAAAAATAAAAATTACTTTCCATTTGTTCCTTTAATTAGACTCTTATAAGTGCCAAATTTAAATTTTATTCATTACTTTCAAGTGGGGAAGTATTTGGTCCCTAATGAGTTAAGAAATATTCTACATGCTTGAATATAAATTTAAATAGCGTTGCGGTTAAGAAAATGAACTGCAGACTATCCTTGAATTACATGTCTTTTTCACCACTAATTGAGATACTTAGTGACGAACATGACGAGAATTTTCATTAGGCCATTGCGTTCATTGAGGAGAGTATTAATGTAAACTAAATGCAGTTCTGGCAGACACTTAATAATTAAAAGTGAAGTTTAGATATGGGACTTAAAAAAAAAGAACATCGTATTTCAAAGAAATGTTTGAATTTTCTTTCTCTCTTTCACTCAAACACACACACTAAATAATAATTACACACACATAATAATAATTATTATAACAATAATCGGCTGGACCAACATACAAATTAGAACACAAAATTTAGAATTTAATTTAAGAATAAAATGCATAGCAGCAATCTTAAAAAATAAACTATAGAATTCCAAACGATTTTTTTTCCCCCCCTTGAAAATATAATAATTTTAAATTATAAAGTAATGTCAAATACCTAGACGATTTAACCATATCTTAGTGAACATTAAATAAAAATCTTTTCTTTTTAGCAGTAACCAAAATTTTTGTGTATGATTTACTATTACCATATTCTACCCATTAAAAACTTTTTAGTTGCATTCAAATTCATCCAAAGCAGTACTACTTCTGAAAATATTTCAATATATTTCGTATTCCATTTATCTTTTTAAAGATTTTACAGATAATAAATCAAGAATATTTATTTAAAAAGATCTTATATTAATTATTTAGTTTCTAATATCTTTATTTTACATATTACATGATAAATAACCGAAGAAAAAGAGATATATCCGATGGATTGGAATCCTTTTCAAGTTCATTATACATCCGTGTGTATTTAAGTATATATTATGTGTACGTATGTATATATTATTATGTTAAGTATATATTAAGTGTGTATTATTTGTAAGATATCCAAAGAAAAAGAAATATATCCGATGGATTTGAATCCTTTTCATTAAGTTCAATATAAATCGGTATGTATTTGTAAGATATCAAAAGAAACAGAAATATATCCGATGATTTAGAATCTTTTTCATTAAGCTCCATATAGACCAGCGTGCATTTATAATGTAAAATATATTAATACGGATATCAAAAATATTAACTACAAATATCTTTACAATCTCAATTACATTAAATTATTTTTTTAATTTAAAAGGGACAATTTAATTTAAAAACTGCAACTACTCGTTTTCCTTGAACTGCTAATATATTTATTAAAATAACGTTACATTAAGTTAAGTTAGCATTACATTAAGCTATAATAACACTAATTATTAAAATAGCAATTAATTTAGCTGTAAAACTATTACTAGTTTTCTATCCAAGTCATTAAAAATGGTCATTTCACATCGTTATAACTTCTGGTTAAAAAAAATGGTCCGCATAATCCGAAATCTCACACAACAGGAAACGACAAAATCGAATTCAAAAATAAAACACAACAAATGCAAGAGCGCAAAAAAAAAGACAAGTAACAAGCCGCCGAGGGAAAACTTTAAAGCCTGCGGGTAAGCGGTCAAAAGTTTCAAGTGACAGTTGTAATTCCCCCAGAGACCTTGTTAAAAGGAATTAAAAGCGAGGGAAAAAAAAAAAAAAAAAAAAGAAAGCGATTATGAAAGCAACGGGAAGATATTTTCATGGAACGCATTCCGGTCTTTCGACGGAACAGTTAAGCTGTTGAAATAGTGAGTAATAAAATGGGGGGAAAAAAAAATTTTTAACTTTGTGCAAATAGCTTTTGAGATTAAGCTAAATAAAATTATGAAATAAAAATTCATTTAATTACAGAGTGATTATTAATATAGTATGTAAATCTGAAATATCAAAAAGTAAGCTTAAATGAAAATGAAAAGCTTTCATGTCTAGCACAGGGGATTATAAAATTTCAATAAATAAAATTCAGTTCAGAGGATTATTGTTACAATACGTTCTTTTAAAGTTAAACAAGAAAATTATCTTTTTTTAAATTTATTTATTACTGACTAATAAAAATGGCTATATATAATAATATTATATTTTTAATATAATATTATTAATGAAAATTTTCATAAATAATTTTATTTGCGATTTGTATTTTAAAAAAATGCCCTATCTATTTCAATAAAATAAAAGTTTTATGCTAAAAATAAATGCATGAGATTTATAAATAACATCGAATAAAAAGATGAATTGATTAATTTGTGAATCATCTTTAATTTATGTTTATTCAACGAAATATAATAATTACCCATAAAATATATGGGAATTGTTTTTGGGAGAGGGTTTTTTCGTTTCCGCGAACACTTTCAAACATTCTTATTGGTAAATTTTTTTTTTAAAAAAATTATTTCGCTATTTTTTAAAACTTCTTTCACGAGCCTTTTTTTATGCATAATATTTATTTAAATTTCTTTCGCGAGCTAATAATTATATAATTAAACAATATAAAATTGTTCGAAAAGATAGTTTGGTGAAAGCAAAGACAATTTTATTTCAAAATGAAAAAGAAATTTTTCAAGAAAAGAACATCGTTCGGAATTCTACATATATATATTTTTTTAACTCATGTTATGCGTTTTGTTCTTACATTAAATTCTAAATTTTATGAGTAATCTGTATATCAACCCCGCCAATTATATTTAATTTTTTTTTTATTTTAATTTAAATGTTCTGAATTAACATGCACAAAGAGTGCTCCCATAGTGATTCTAAATAGGGAGCATTTCTTATTAGGACTAAAATCATTCAAAAGTAACGTATATGTAACGGATGTAAAAATATACTTAAATGCATTATTAAATAACGCAAATTGTGATGTTTTATATAAAAATTAACTTCTTAACTTGCTTTCAGGTATGCAGAATATATTAGTGTAATTAATTTTTTAAACTGAAATTTCTAAAAAAAATTTTACAAACATATTTACAATTAATAAAAATTTGATTATTCATTTCCTAATAATTAATATATATTTCAGAAACCTACAAAAATTTTTTAAAAATAATATAAATCGTAATATTCAAATTGAGTAAAGAATTAAATAAATGCATGAAGAATGAAAAATGTTTATGTGATATAAATTTTAAATTATTATTTTCTAAAGAAAATCATTATGAAAATATCAAAATAACATTTGGATTCAAAAATACCTTTGTGCATTACAACTGAAATACATTATCAAATAGAAACAACTGATTACCAGCTAAAAGTTTGCCATGAAATAAGCAATAATTTCATCTTATTAAAATTCTCATTTAGCAAATCACGAATACTGATAATATTTACTGATTTTTTAAAATAAAATATTATTAACTTGTGCATTTAAATTATATATGCTTTAACAAAAACCGCTATCCTGTATTGCACTATTTATATTTATTTAGCAATTAATATAATTTCGTGGACGACAAAAAAAAAAAAAAAAAAAAAAAGTCTGCAATATTATCTTAAGAAAACCAAACTCACATAGAAATTCGTGAAATAACGGAAAGAACATCCACTCAAATTTATCGCGCAGGGATCTAAGAGATACTTAAAAAAATTGTATCGTGTGTTAAAAAGGAAATAAAAATTATCAACCCGGAGATAGGGGAAGTAGGAAGAAGATAAACGCAGGCGCCAAGTTCTGCAAGTAGTGGTGTTAACTTCGTTAGGGACTTCCAGCACTGACGCTAAACAGACACGCACCCTAAACGTTTGCACCGTGTTTTGGTTCCGAAAATGACCAGATAAGAAATGAAAACCAATTTCCGGTCTCCATATTCTGAGCCATTTAGAATCGGCGGCAAAATTCAAAAAGAGATATCGTTCCTGTTTAGTTTTGATTCTACAGTTCTTGTTTCCATATTTCCATTTATTCAGATGTCAACTTGTGTGTGCGAAAGAAAAACAGTGGATTAAAAAAAAACCGACGTGATGCTTAATGATTTATGAAAACCTTCTCGCATCGTAGTAGAGAATCTGACAGCAGACAAAGAAAACATTTCAAATCCGAGGTGATCCTTAACCTCAACGTTTTGACTCTTGCAGTTCGGCGGCATTTTTTGGGGCTATTCTTTGAACCATTAATCATTAAAAGGGAAAACAAATGATTTGATACCAAAAACCTCTAAGCAATGAACAAAGTTATTTTATAAATAGGAATATTATATTAGGAGTTATCACAATTTTTTAACAGTAATACAGACATAATTCAAATTGTATTTTTTTAAAAATTATATTACTATTTTAAGAATGAAAACGTTTCAAAACCGAGTGAACCTTAAACCTTAACATTTTGACACTTGCAGTTCGTTTGTACCGAAAGAGCGGCATTTTTTGGGGCTATTCTTTGAACCATTAATCATTAAAAGGGAAAACAAATGATTTGATACCAAAAACCTCTAAGCAATGAACAAAGTTATTTTATAAATAGGAATATTATATTAGAGTTAGCACAATTTTTTAACAGTAATACACACATAATTCAAATTGTATTTTTTTAAAATTATATTACTATTTTAAGAATGAAAACATTTCAAAACCGAGTGAACCTTAAACCTTAACATTTTGACACTTGCAGTTCGTTTGTACCGAAAGAGCGGCATTTTGGGGGGCTATTCTTTGAACCATTAATCATTAAAAGGGAAAACAAATGATTTGATACCAAAAACCTCTAAGCAATGAACAAAGTTAATTTATAAATAGGAATATTATATTATTAGTTAGCACAACTTTTTAGCAGTAATACAGACATAATTCAAATTATAATTTTTTTTAAATTATATAACTCTCTTAAGAATGAAAACATTTCAAATCCGAGTGATCCTAAACTCTTAATCGTTTTGGTTTTTGCAGTTCGTTTGTACTGAAAGCGCGGCATTTTTTGTACCATTAATCATTAGAAGGGAAAACAAATGATTTGATACGAAAAACCTCTAAGCAATGAACAAAGTTATTTTATAAATAGAAATATAATAAAGAAATAATTTAACACAATTTTCATCAGTAACAAAGACAGGGGTGGCCAACCAGCGGCCCGTCTTCAGTATTTTCCGGTCATATTTATCATACTTTTACAAAATATATTTATTTTATAATGGCCAAAGTAGTGAATTATGTATGCATAAATATTCAAAAATTCACGGACGAAATTATGAGAAAAAAAAATTAACTTTGATTTTAAAATAATATTCTTGCGAATATATGACAGATATTGCCTGTTTTATTTATGACTTTACAGTTTATAGTTCGTAGAATAATTAAATTATATTCTGCGAATTCATGATGCGCGCGCAACTTGAAAAATGTAATATAATAGGTTCTATGTTTCACTTTAAGTGACCACAGTGACCATCCCTAGATACGCACAGTTGATTATTGATAGTAGAGAAAACCAGACTTTTAGTTGCAATTGAGCGCTTTTGGTTAAACTTACAAATGCGAATCGGTTTTTTTTTCCCCCTCTTCTTTTTCTAAAATGAAATTGACCAAACACAAAACAAGCTTAAACATATGGACGTTAACCTGCAGCATCCATTACGATGTGCAAATATTCAAATTGAGATCCATTTGCAAAGCTAAGTGAAAGAGTGGAGAAACAACTATCGCGCTAGTAAAATAAATATTTTTTAATGATTCCATTTTTTTTTTATTTCATTTATATTTCTATATTTTTTATATTTTATTTTTGTGTTATATATTTCTTTACAATATGTGAGTTGAGTATCATTACCATATTTATATTCTTTATATGTTTACAGGTAAGAATAAACACAACAATAATAGCTCATTATGTTTCAATTTTTTACTCCAAAAAATGTCTATAGTGGGTCTAAATCTAATACGAGTATATATAATTTTTTACCAGCATATTTGCTATTCCAGTGGCAAATGAACTCAAGTCAATATCAGCAGCATTTGAAAATAACACGTGACATTTTTATTTTGGATTTAAATATAGTAATACCAGAAAAGGCTCCTGATGGCCAACTGGGTAGCTCTCTGGCCTTTGGTACCACAGCCTTCAGGTTCGAATCTTGGCGGTGACATGGATGTTTGATAGTGGTTCGGAATCCACGTTTAACTGTAGGTCCCGGTCTAATTAGACTAAAGTATGTACAAAATGACCGTAGAACGATAAACCAAACAATAATAAAAAAATATCTCTTGGCTCGAAATCTGCCAATAGGCAGACGGCTTTAGCCCACCATGGGGCTGTAGCGCCAATGTAGAAGAAGAAAAAGTCTAACAATATTTGTCATACCATGCATGTTCTGCGGCGAGAAAGAATAAGATATAAATATGTTAGCTAAAATTACATAAAGTTTTCTAAACATCGTTTTCATAATTCATAAAATGTATAAAAAAATGCACGTTAGCTGATAATTCACTTTTTAACTTATCTTAAAATCAGTATGAATATACGGAGAAAATAAATAGGCAATACTGCAAAATTAAATTAATTCAATAAACATTTTCGAATAAATTATAAACTATAAAATCAGTGCGCAAGAATTAAATTTTACAATGGTATTCCAAACCTATGTTATTAATTTTTATTTTAATGCTTGGCTTAAAAATCAAAATTTGTTTTCTTTAACTGAAAAACAAGTAATTATTCACAAATGTATATTAAAAATATATTTTAAAACTTCGTGCCAACACTCATATATAAAAAGATACGGGGTCTCCCAGATGAATTTTACATCAAATCATAAATTAATTGATTCGATGAATATTCATTGTAAATATACTTGAAGTAAATGAAACAAAATAGCTAAACAAAGATTATTTTGCTTTAAATTCATTCAATTCTATTAAACTGATTAAATAACGTTAAATATTTGATTAAACAATTAGCTTTTCTTATATTAACAAATGAATTTCACATTTATTTTTTAAAAACCCCTCGGTTATTTAGCTCGTACTAGATTATAGTATAAACAAATTGCTATTGAAATTCGGTTTACACCGCATTCAAGAAAGATTTCATAAAATTCGAGAACTTTTACATCTGATTAGAAAACCCTTCTTTTTTTTTTTTTCCAATTTAAAGCAAAACTTACGATAAGTCACTGTTCGTCATTTTATTTTGTACGTAATATTATTTTGATACTTGCATACTCAATATATTTCTAATATTTGACAAATAACAGTACATAAAATCATCAGCACCACTGTTAAGAAGTTCGACAATAACATTAATTTTAGTACTATTATCATTAATTAATGAGGACTTCATGGCAAGTTTGTACTGAAGAAGAAATGCAACTCAAGCACACTTAAGACAAATGATGAAACTACAGGAAATTCAGAAAAATATGCAAGAATAATAAACAATAGATTTCCTGATGGACTGATGAGTCAAATAATTAGCTGCAAAACTAGAATTTGGTATAGGGGTAGCTACTGGTTAGTTGTAAGAGCAAAGCGATTGAATGTATTGCCAAATTTTAAGAATTAAAACATTGTTCTGTTTCTTATCTATTACACATTTTACCATTCATTCATTCATATGTACGTAAAATACAATCGGATAAATTGATGACTCAAATTTTAAATAAATAGGCATTGCGACAATCGCGATCAGTGAAAAGATAGGACAATTGAAATGTGAAGCAGTGATGGACGAAAAATTGGAATAGAAGACTTTGAATGAACTTGAAACTGCAAAAGCAAACTTGGAATAGTTTGGTTTGTCGCTCAACGGTCATTTTGTGCATACTTTGGGCTAATTAGACCGGGACCGACATATTAACGGATTCCGAACCACTAAGGGAATTCGAGCCCGAAGCTTATGATACCAAAGGCCAGAGCGCGCTAGGCAATTGGCCATCAGGCCGCCACTTGGATTAGGAGAATTTGAAAGAACAACGAAGGAAAATGGGATTTTTAATTAATAAAGTATTCGCAGACCATACCCTTAGTTTCATTGAGCATATAATAATTATAATCAATTCTCAAATTTAATTAAAATTGCTCCAGCCAAATGATGAAACTACAGGTATTTCAGAAATATATGCAAGAATAATAAACAACAGATAAAGATGTTTTCTGATGGAGTGAGAAGTCAAATAATTAGCTGCATAATTAGAATTTGGTATAGGGGTAGTTACTGGTTAGTCGTAAGAGTAAAGCGATTAGTTATGTCGCCAAATTTAAAGAATTAATTAATGAGGACTTCATGGCAAGTTTGTACTGAAGCAGGGACGCAACTCAAGCACATTTGAGCCAAATGATGAAACTACAGGAAATTCAGAAAATATGCAAGAATAATACACAATAACTAATTGATATTAGTACTGTATCTTCAACACAGAGTGGATAAAAATAAAAACAACCGACTTGTCTGTATGAAATGTATACACTTAATAAAATTTCTTAAAATGTTTTTTTTTTTTTTTTTTTTTTTTTTAATTTATTAAGTTCCTTTCACAAAGGTCATATCAGAAAGACTATCACAAATGGAGTGATTCCTTTAACCCTAAGCATCTTCGCAACAACATCAAAAGCAGCATTTTTACGACCTCGGTGGGGGTTAATAACATTTTTCGATTAGTCCAAACAGACACCTTCCAACGAGATGAAAATGGGCAGCCCTCTTTTCCATCCCGAGATACAGAGACCCCGATCCGGGCAGCTTCCCATTTCACGGCTGGACAGCTTCCCACCCGCCACAGTTTCTGAGTCAGAAGATGCGCGAGAAAAGACCGTATGTAATCGGTTTACAAGGGGGAGGAGGGAAGGGGTGCACCAGCAGCGAGGAGTGGGGTATCATTAGTCGCACTTGGCTGCCCCCGCGTACTGCTGCGCTCTCTCCAGATCCGGGGAGTGAGAAAAGTTTCGGAGGACCCTCTCCATTTTCCGAGAGGTTTCCGTTTAATGAGGATGTTGTGCAACAGAACGATGAAGGGAGATTGCATAATAGGGAGGGAGGGGGAGCGGATGATCACTTTTCATCCCTGCGGAGGACTCTCAATCCGCGTAATTAATTGGATGCCTTTTTTTTTCTCCCCCTCTAAGTTGTATTCTGAATTAAAAAATGCATGTATATATGTTAAATAAACACCTGCCCCCTTTTTTTTTTAAAATAAAGTTATACAGATTTAAAATAAATGGCAAAAACAACTATGCACAAATGGGCAAAAACAACTATGCATAAATGGACAAAAACAACTATGCATAAATGGACAAAAACAACTATGCATAAATGGACAAAAACAACTATGCATAAATGGACAAAAACAACTATGCACAAAAGAATACTGTTTCAACAAGAAACATATAGAAGTTCTTCCTAACACTCAAATTCCTAATGATTAAAGAAAAATTAGGAGGCACCATTATAGTATTACATGGTAAGATGGTCGTTATAGTAAGTGATTCTTATTTAAATTGCTCTTACAAAGTTTGCATTTTTTGCGGGCTGTTTAACAAGAAAAAATGTTTTCATGCTTTTCATTACTATGCGAATGTTATTACAGTCTTAGTGTTTGCTTAAATTAATTAATATTTTCAGTAATGTAATATGGACAGCAGTTTCTTGTACATAATTAAATATTCAAAACAGTAGCCCCCCAAAAAAAAAAAAAAAAAAATCAGTTTTGTTATACTTCTAGAAACCAATTCATTATTGTCAACCCGTATAACTTTTTATTACTTTCAGTCCACTAAGAGTACTGAAATTTTCCCTTCAAAAGTAATGAAAAATACGTATTAAATATCATAAAAAGTTAATGTAATAGGAGGTTTTATTTTTTTCCCCTTCAAAATATGATGAAATGTTAATAAAATCTCAACAGAAATATTCTTTTTTTTTTAATATTTCCAATGGCAGGCAGGCTACAATAAGCAATGATGTAAAAAGAACACAAGGAATATAAAAACAACAATAACAATGAGAAACGAAGGAAATCACATATTGACATGTTTAGCCCACTCTACGAAAATATAGTTCTGGTAAAATATTTCTGAGTGTTATTGAACATATTTCACGTCAGATATATTGTTTAAATTTCAATAGCAACTGTAATAAAAATGCCATAAATATGTTGCTTTGATAAGAACCTGAAAAGCGATAATTTCTTATTAATACAAAAATTTTTGTTATGTAAAAAAATTATATAAACCGCAGTAATTATAATTAAATTTTGAAATTCATGATAACTAAAACTTGAGAAGTATCGAAATTTGTTTTCGTGCTTATTAGTTGATTATCCGTAAAAAGCAAATGGCGTATCACGATACATTTGTACCTTTCCAGTTCAGTTCTTACTTAATGAGCCACACATCCGCAATTGCGTGAAATAGATGACCCCTCAGTTACTAATCACTATGCAGCATCGTTCTACATCAAACGCCCATTGCAGAGAATCTTATGTCGCAAAATAGATAAAGGGACGCCCCGAAATAGCTCAGTTGGGAGAGTGTTTAAATTGAAGATCTGATTTTATGCCAGGTATTCCTTTATTGGATAAATTTTTAAAAAAAAGCTAATTGGATTAAAAGGACTGGAATATAATTAAACAAATTGTAAATATTTTGAAATGTTATGTAGTATTAGCTTTTTTTATAGGACAATATCTAAAAAAAATGGGCCTGATGACCGAGTGGCTAACACTCTGGCGCTCGGTACCACAGGTTTCGGATTCAAATTCTGGCTGCACCATGGATGTCTGTACTGGTTCGGAATCCACTTTAAACAGTAGGTCCCGGTCTAATAGGATCGTAGAGCGTTGTGGGGGTAGTGTTATTTGCATCCGTAGCATATCTTCAAGCTACTACACATACCGCGTGGTAGTGCTAAATGACTAACAGCGACACAGCCCTTGCTTATGGCATAAAGATTAATTATCTCTGTAAGCCGACTACATTAGAACAACAATATGTAAACAAATATTTCTTAAAACTGTTTGGTACTATATAAAATGAAACAGATCCTAGAAAACACATGCAAATTTTTATATATATATATATAATAGGGCAACTTTTTTGATCTTGACTTGGCTTTTATTTAAATCTTGTCTTTGCAAATGGCAAGTACAATTATTTTTTAATAGTGTCATATTTCATAAAAAAAACAACGCTAATAATCAAAAATGTAATCTTTTTGTTCCAAAAATAATATGTTGTTTAGATTTAAACTTCTATTTCTACATTATATGCATGTTTGATATAAAGATATACATGGAAAAGCATAACAGATAAATAAATATAAGAAAAAATTTTCTTGCAATTTTAATGTTTTGCAATATTATTTAAATTTGAATGAAATGAAATTTGGTAAAAAATCATTAAATGAAACAAATCATGCAAAAATGTAAAAACTAATTCATCTATAATCAAAATATGCAAATTAAAAAAATTCCCTGAGTAAAACTAAATTGAATTTAGTCTAATTCTATAAATTGAAATATATATATATATTTAATTAAAATTTACTTATTATAATTTTTAAAGTGAATTCTTTAAATCCCAGACTTAGACAATAAAAGAAATATATATCATCAAAGTAAGCAAAGGGAAAAATAAACCCTTTTGAGAATTCTTATGATACTAAAGTAATCGAGCAGTCTATAAAATAAGCCAAGCATAAAATTACTATCCATTAAAAAAAAAAAAAAAACCTTGATCGATGACCACAGGCCTATAAAAAAAATGTTCAAAAAGTCAACAAAGGCGAATTCAACGTATAATTTGGCCAAATAAGCTCCCTTAGAGAAGAATTGTCAATCAAACTTTTGTTTTTAACAGCAGATAAACATAAAGAAAGAAATGAAATCAATTGAATAGGTTTATATATGTATGTAAATCGTAAAAATATATGTTTAATATGCTAAAAAGAAAATAAATTTAAAATGGAAACTTGATATGGAAACTTACGATTAATTTATCTATATCGTCTTGTTAGGCTAGTTTTTTAACCGACAATAATCTATCCATCTGTAATGTCATTTGAAGATGAAAAATATTAAGAAAATTTTATAATGTGCAAAATAATTATAATAATTTTCTTAATAATAAAACTTAGGCTACTCCAACAGTAAAAAAAAATTAAGTTTAAACAGTAGTCGACGAATATTTTTAAACAGTAGTCGAAATAACACTAAAATTTTAATTAGCTTTATGTCTTGTTTACTATTTGTATTAAAATTATAAATGTAATTATTTTGCACGATATAGTAAATATTTAATTAAAAGATATAATCGTTTAAAAGAATTAGTTTTTTTCTAGTAATAACACAACATTCAAAAAAATATATAATAGAAATAGAAATATGTATACCATCTTTACATGTTTTAACACAATGTTGCAACAAAATAAAATTAACTTTATTTATTTTAAAATAGAATGTCATAAGCCTTTTAGTCAAATTATAATGCTATTTACATAATTTTAATAGTGGCATATGTAATATTTTAAAGCAGCTTTATTATAAATTGTATTTTGGATCAACAATAATTTAGTGCAGTTTTCGCTAGCAATAAGGTCAGCGTAATTTGAGCATTTACAGCAAATAAATTATCATCTGTAATCAGGAATGAATTTGGTTTGATTTTTACGCACTACGGTAAATTAGACCGGGACCTACAATTTAAAGTGGATTCTGAACCATTAACAAACATCCATGGCACAGCCAGGACTCGAACCTGAAGCTTGTAGTAACAAAGGCCAGAATGCTAGCCACTTGGCCATGAGGCCATTCCAGAAATGGGAAATCGAATTCTGTAGATATATAATCGAATCTGTAGATACATATGTTAAATACGCTTAAATAAATCATTTGAAATCGGTACATAGACAATTTATACCTTCTTTCAGTAGGTACAATTATGCTTCTTCGGTATTTATATATCGGTAGGCCTCGCATTTCACTTACGCATGCCCCAATAATCCCCAGATGGGTGATGATGGCGTGACATTTCCTTCCGGGAGGACTTTTAGGGGTAACTGCCCCGCATTTGTGTGTCGTATGGGAGGAAACACAGAAAAATTCCACTAAACAGTATGACTTTCAATGTGAGAAACTTTTACACACACATCCCCATCTTCTCAATTTATACTACTGAAGTACATATTCATAAAAAATAAATAAAGGCTGAATAATTCAAGTTGCATTGAACTAGTTAAAGTTAGCGATTCAAAAGTAAATCAATATATGGTGCTAGTTCAGAAACTCAAATTTCTATGATTAACAAAAAAAAAGTGACTCAAATTATTTAAGGAAGAATGGGTAGTGCTCACTAACAGATTTAAAATTTTAAAAAGAATTTGAAAAGAAAAAGACAATTACAAGTTGAGAATCTCGATATTACAGAAAATATATATAATTCTGTTATTAATGATACTATGTATGAAACAAAAGATATTTAGATGCTTTATAACTTGGTTGAGATGTTTTTGTATTAAATTGGTAAAATAGGAAAAAAAGTATATAAAATATGAATCCTTAATCAAGATATACGATATTAATACTATATCAATATAATACGAAGCATTATAATTTTTAAAAATTAAAAAAAATAGCATATATTATTTTAAAATTGATATAAAAAAAGGATAAAATCGTTCACTAACTTTCTTTTTGTTTATTTTGTCATTATTCATTATATAAATAACAATTCGCGTTAATCTTTAAGAATGTATCATGGTATACTCAGTTCTTATTTCCTTATAAATTCAGATCATTATATCGCTTTCCTTTGATGCTTTTTATTTTTAAATATTAGTTTGGTATTTTTTTAAGAACCACTCTTTCAGAAAATTACTGATAATTCAATATGGAAGAGGTGACTAAGCATATTACTGAAATTGTCTGATAACACCTGGTTATTTATTTTTTTTTTTTTTTTCTTTCTGCATAAAACAAATTAGATTTCTCTATTCCCTCGACTTTCCAACAAAAGTGCAGCATTCAATTTAAAGAAAGTATTATATTTTTATCATTGCTCACAAACAAATTCCTAAATTTTACACCATATTTATTAGAGTGGTGGAATTTATTACCTATATTTTTAGAAAACGCAGGCATAATTTCGAAATATGCAACATGAATTATTTAAAAGATAGCAAATTCGAAATTTTCGAAATGGGTAGTACATATTTTTCAAAGGGTACATGCATTTCTTCTTGGTGAAATTTTCAGATAACTTTGCCATATAGACAATAAAATTTCATAAATAAGAAGGATTCAGATACTTCACTAATTTAAACAAAGAAGGTTTTTCTTCTTGTTTCCTTGTTCATTTGTTGTTAGGAATATTTATATTAAAAGTGAAAGGACTTGAACTACATAGAACCTATCATAATTTATTATCACATAAACAATATCAAATCTTCGCAGACAAACAATAAAAAAGTATAAAATTTTTTATACAACATGTTTGTGTATGAAATAAAGTTCATTTTCCCAAAATAATTCGATTTGAACAAAGTTCAAACCAAACATTCAATAAAAACAAAGCTATATTGTGGTTGTACATAAATTCTAATTTTGGTCTTTTCCATCAGTTCTTTTATTATTAGTATAGTAGTATTACTCTTGCCGTAGTAAAAAGCAAATAATTTGGCATGATAATGAATTGCAACCCGCCACAATCTGATGCTTAGTATAACTAAAGTGTTTAAAAACATGATATCCCTATTTTTTGCACATAGCGAAATGAAAACGGCACAGACAAAAAAAATAGCATTCAAATAAAATTTTGAATCTATAGATTAAATTTTGCTTAAAATATTCTCAGGGTAACACATATTGCTTCAAAACGAGGAAATCTTGATAATTTCACCAATTCCCAAGTCTGAAGTTCCAAAACTGATAGCTACCTTTGTGTAACTTAGGTATTTAGGACATGATATCCCTATTTTTTTTTTTTTTTTTTTTACACATAGCGAAATGGAAACGGCACAGACAAAAAGAGCATTAAAATAAAATTTGGAATCTGTAGATTAAACTTTGCTCCAAATATTGCTTCAAAGTGAAAAAATCTTGGCAATTTCACTAATGCTTTAGACAAAACCAGTATTGGAAATTACATCGACTTTTAAATCACAGAAAAGACTGAAAACCCTTGGAACCGAATGGAAAGGGAAGAGGATGCCGAAGGATCCAAAATGGTGGGATCGTGAGGAAAAAGGACTCAATCTGGAGACAGAAGGTGGAGATGTTGAGGGGCGTGGTCTGAGTGCAAGAGGCGGAGGGATGGCATTCGAGATGGAAGAGGGTGTCAGAAAGATTGCAGCGGCTACCGCATTGCGCATCGTCCATCGATTGGCCGCACCACCCGATTTTTCCCGATTCATGTAACACGAAATCCATAGAAAAGCCTTCATTCCACTTGCCTGCTTACATCTCAACGAAAATATCTACACAGATTTCAAATAATTCTAGTAAAAGGAATGAGATTTAAATATACAGTATATGAATCACATTTTAGAAAAGATACAATTCCTTTGAATTCAACTTGAAAATTACCTTCTAATTTTTGCATCTCAATAACGCTACGTATTCTTTAAAGAATTTTATTTTTTATTAATCTTCTTTTAAACAGTTACGTAAATATTAGAATATTTATCTATAAAATAATTCTTGTAAAGCAAATGAGATTTAAATTTACAGTATATGAATCGCATTTTAGAAAAGATACCATTCGTTTGAATTCAACATGAAAATTATCTTCTAATTTTTGCCTCTCAATAACGCAACGTAACCTTTAAAGAATTTTATTTTTTGTTAATATTCTTTTAAATAGTTATGTGATTATTACAATATTTATCTGAAATCGATTTTTTTTTACTATTATTTTAATGGTATGAATGCTTAGCATATCCAAGAGTAAAAAGTCGGTGTATATAATCAGTACTGTTAAAAATTCTCAATGGTAAATAATAAATATAAGCTTAATACAAAATAACAGTTTACAGTTCCTAATTTCTTTTTATAACTATGCAGGGGTAGCCTTTACAAGCTTTAAAACGCCATTAATTACTTAATAATACATAATTCATTACTTAAAAGTTAAGAGTTTCAATTTTTTAAACACGCTTCAATGTCTTTACTACTATAGTATATGATTAGGCAAAAAAACAATTGTAACTCAAGCAAAATAAATCAATAATATTTGATAGGGGATTTTTTTATTTATTTTTTATTTTTTAAAATTGCATTGCTTAAATTGATTAAAACCTCATTGAATTTTAATCATTCTTTTTTTTTAATTAGAAGTACTCAGCTAATTACAAATTTTGAATACACTGAAAATAAGTTGAAATCTGATTTACGTTGAAGTTAAAGAAATAAGCGTCTTTAAAAAAAGAAAAAATCACATTTAATTTGCTGTTAAATATTCATCTAAATAGATGAAAGAATTTTTTTTTTTTTTATCTGTTCAGGTTGTTTACAAAAATTTTTTTAAATGCTGATTCACGAACTTCTAGCTAATATTTGCAGTCTTGTCGAAGAAATTGCTGCATTACAATAAAATACAATTGTGATTATATCATATTGATATCCCTTAGCTTACTATAAAATCCTATTGAAAATGTCTTGAAATAATTTTTTAAAGAACTATTACAACTAGTTTAAAATACTTCCTTTTTTTTTTTCAGAAATCAAATCCATATTTTTTAACATTAAATTTTAATATAAAATAATCTCAAATTCTTTTTAATATATAAGTCAAAACCACGGTACGTTCAGACGTAAATGGATTCTACTTGTATATGCATTAGAACACACGATTTATCAATTACTTAACAATAACTGAAACGAATCTTGACAGACAAATTTTGCACGCATGTACTCAAGCTTTGAATAATGAGCTACGATTCTGCACTTGTTTTCGCACGAAAACTTTAAATATTTATATTAGCTCTACGATTCAAACTTCAAACCAGTAATTTAAATATCATTTATATCAGGAACATCTAAATATGCTCGTCTTAAACGAAAGTTATAAAAAATGCTAAGATTTAAGCATTTTTTTTCCGCAAATAGTACTTGACTTACTTCCAAAGCAACTAAACTTAACTTGTATTGCAAAAGATTAATCATTATCCACATAGTTAAGTACCGCATAAGGGAAGAGATACATATATACTGCAATAGGGAAAAGAAAAGTTATTTTTATAAACAGAAAAACTGGCTTATGCATAAAAAAAATCAGATAAATCTTATATTGTTTTTAGTTATAGTTAACTATAATTTAATCTGCACCTAATGACATAAAATATTTTCAAGTAAAAATACGAATAAAACAACTCATGAATTTAATTTTGATATTCATTGATATAATAATTTAAAAGCTTTGCAAACATTTTCATATAAAATTTTAAAAATACGAATACCGCCAGATTTATAGCAGCCTGATGGCCAATTGGCTAGCGTTCTGACCTTTGGTACCACAAGTTTCAGGTTCGAATCCTGATGGTGGTATGGTTGTTTGTGTGTGGTTCGGAATCCATGCTGCACTGTAGGTCCCAGTCTAATTAGCCTAAAGTGTTCACAAATTGACCGTAGAGCGATAAACCAAACTAAGTCACTTTATTTATTTATTGAAATATTTCGAAGGAAAGAAAAACTATAGAAGCTCATTATAGAGTATAATAAAGGATATATTAAGGAATACTTTTTCAAACTTCTAAGCCCATTTTACCAGCAATCTCTTAGCTTTCTGTCAAAATTAGTAGAGATTTCGTATCAAATCTACTGATATTTTAATGATGAATTGACTTGAGAGATATTTTTATAATTCTTAAGGAATTAACAATTAACAACTGCCTTTTTTAGTTAATAAATAAAATACATAAATACAATCATTACAAAAAACACACATTAAATTTTCTTCAAGATAAAAATGCATGAAATTGAAATTGAGGACGGATTAAAAAAAATTACAAGCCATTTTGGCTAAATATGAATACATGCATGTGATTTATCACTGATTGGAAAACATCCTCAATCTGAATTGAATTTCATTTTCAAATTTTTGATTCCTACAAAAATTTATTGTTCATCAAATTTCTATTCTTTCAGCTTACTAATTTAGAAATGACAAGTTTGTACGTTAGTTTGTTCTTTCAGCTGGAATCGTAAACATAGTTTTCGAAAGAACATCCTAGACCGAGCAGGCACTGAAAAATGAGAGGGAGGGGGGACAGCATGGTCATACATTACACCACAGAGCAGACAGGTACAATCCAAGAGGTCGTGAAACCACGAGGGGGTGGTAGGGTACTCCAGGGGGTGCTCAGTAACTGTCCCCATCTGACAGAGTGGATTCGGTTCTTCTTGACTGACCAAGCGATACGGTTTGTACGGCCTATACTCACCCACTCGAATCCAGGGATCTTACCCTGTCCTAACATGAGAGCTAAGCCATGAATCTACGCTAATATTGCGATTATCGAGATCAGAGGAGCTGAGTCAACGATAAAGGATTATTACGCTGAGATAAGAGTGATGGGGCAGTTCATCCATACGCACAAAAGCTTATATAAATAAAATTTGTGCAACACAAAAAGTCAAACTTTTCAGAGAAAGTTAGGAACTAAATTTATCATTCATTAGCTATCATCTTGATACCTGTCTGCAAAAATTACTCAATAAAATTTACCACTGAAACGTTAATAAGAATAGTGCTATACGTAAGTCTATGGTAAAAATTTTAAATAGGATGTTTTGCATCGACAATGTACGGCAATCGTATATTGTTAGATTAAAAAAAAAAAAATCTATATTAAATTAAATAAGTTAATGCTAAATTTATATTATAGATTAAGTAATTTGTGTTAAGTTTATAATTGTTTATACGGTAAAATGCGGAATTCCTCTGATAAACAGTAAGTTATAATATTTAGATTAAATCACTGACTTTCTATCGGTAAGACGAATAATTATTTTTTTTTAATCATTCAAAAAATATATGTGGAAACATTAGAAAGCAAACGGAAGTATTAGTCAAGAAAATGAGCTGCATAAAATACGTTTTAGAATAAAATCTATTAAAATGCAAGGGAGAAATTTGATTTTTGTACACTTACAGATTTTCAAAAGAAGTGCCAACTTTAATACAAATCAGTTTGATATTCAAAGATCATGAAACTGATTTGTAGTTTGAGTGATTCTAAGAAACCAGTAATATAAAATAATTCAGTGAGTGGTGCGATAATCAGTGATGTTGTATTTAACATTGCAGAAAAATCTACCTGTGATTCAAGCGGTTGAATTTAATAATTACATTATAGAACTCCATTCAATTCAATTATTAAAAACCTTCATTATAGAAAAAAATATTTAGACATTTATTTTTTAACCAAGAAAGGGCATAACGAAACTTCTCGATTTTAACACAAAGGCGTTTTGAAAAGAATCATGTATAGCGATTTATTAAAGAAAATTCTAAAATTAAATTGATTTATTAAAAAAAAAAAATTTCGGGGGACCATTTATGTTTTTAACAGAAAAACTTTTGAAACAACATTTATGTTTCAATTTACACGTCAACCTAGGAGTAGTCTTATGGCAGATATCGCTACAGTTTGATGGAGAAAAAAAACGTCAAGCTAGGAATATAATATGATGTTAAAAACGAATTTCATATTAAAAAATATATATATAACAGGCTCAAATGATATATTCCCTAAAAAATGGAGAATAGAATTTAAAAAAAAAAATATTTCAAACATAAGAGAAGATTATATATATATATATATTCAAAAGGACAGGAAAAAAATTCAGTAAAAAATGAAAGGATCGTTGGTGGGGTAGGGACAATAGCATTCTTGTTATTTATTCTTATGCATTATTAGTGAATAACATATACGATAAAATCTATCATAAAAAATTTCTTAGATTCATTAAGATGAATTCTTGTGAACAACTAAAAATTTGAATTAGAAAAAACTGGAGAAATCAATATGAATAAAACGATTAACAATAACAACATTAAGATAAAGGTATTTCATCACATTTTTGAGGCACAAACAATGTCAATGAGCAAAACAAACTGAGCCAGATTTTAGCATGGTTCATTTATCCTTCACCAAACATGAAAAGCGAGAGAAATTACAATACCAAAACTTATAAGACCTTTTATCTTCATACAGTTACAGACATACTTCAAAAACATCTTAATCCTAAGAGTCAATTTGTTGATAAGCAGAAAATATCAAACGGATGGGAAATGAGACAATTAAGATATTAATACATTTTTAGATAAATCCATGCGTAATTTAAATAATCTTAATGATTGAAGTCGATATAAAAAACATCTTGCACAATTAAAACTTTTAAAAGCTTACATCTTTCAACCAAAACACTGCATTATTTTTTAGATAAACACACAATATTAGACGTTTCTTATCGAAATTTGACTTTATTACACATCACCCTTACCAGAACAAAAAGAAATACCAACATCAAAATTCTCAGTACATCGACAGAATATGTACAGGAGAAATTTTTGTTGTTGTACGTATATCGATAGAAATATCCCAAAGAAACGTATTATACTTTAAGAATGAGTTTGATAATAGATCTATAAAACTGGCTTTTAGATTAATGTAAAAACAGTCAATAATTCAAGTAGTTTTATCATTTGAATTAAGGTATAAAAAAAAACACTGTTAGCAAAATCTTAAACTAGACGTTGCATCACATATCAGAACAACCACACAATACAGACTGTTTGATCAAAAACTTGACCTTATTCCACGCTGCCCCTTGCCAAAGTAGGGAAGAGAGAAATACCAACATCAAAATTCGCAGTGCATCGACAGAATATGAACAAAAGAAATTTTTATTGTTGTACGTATATCAATAGAAATATCTCAAAGAAACGTATTGTAATTTAAGAATAAGTTTGATAACAGATCTGTAAAACTGACTTTTAGTTGAATGTAAAAGTTAACTGACAGCATTTCTAAGGAAACGCATCAACAACTGAAGTAGTTTTGTGATTTCAATTAAGGTATAAAAATACACCGTTAACAATAAAAACTAGACATTGCATCACATTTCAGAACAGCCACACGATACAGACTTGATCAAAAACCTGACCTTATTCCACGCTGCTCCTTGTCAACGTAGGGAGAGAAATACCAACATCAAAATTCACAGTGCATCGACAGAATATGAACAAAAGAAATTTTTGTTGTAGTACGTATAACAAAAGAAATTTTTGTTGTAGTACGTATAACAAAAGAAATTAACTCAAAGAAACATATTGTACTTCATTGTATAAATTTGCTAGCAGCTCTGTAAAACTGACTTTTAGTTGAATGTATAAAAGTTAACTGAAGGTATAAAAAAACTGAAGTATTGAATATTGCATTATTAAAAACTGAAATGTTGAATTAAGGTATAAAAAAACACTGTTAACAAAATCTTAAACTAGACGTTGCATCACACTTCAGAACAACCACACAATACAGACTGCTTGATCAAAAACTTGACCTTATTTCACGCTTGCCCTCGCCAAAGTAGGGAGGAAGAGAAGAAATACCAACATCAAAATTCACGGTGCATCGACTTATTAAAGCAGAAAATTAAATTTAATATGCCTAAACATTCAATCCACGATGGTCCCGCAAATATTTCGGTCAGATTTATGACTATTCAGGAGGGGCAGCATGTGGCGAGTAAATTAATGATGGGTCCGAGAGATCGCAGCCGAGTGTGGAAAGTTTCGTCCAGGAGTAGGCTTCACTTTTCGTTGTTTCAGATTACAGATAAAGCCAACATCAATCTCTTTCAATGTGTGCAAGGAGGTTCCTCGCGTTAATTAATTTTTGACTAAACGCTCCGAGGCACACAGCGCAAGGACTCGATTACCATCCCACCACGATAAAACATTTCGTGCCGTGGAATCGACACCCCTCCCCTCTGATAAGAACCGAGGGTTTTTATACACATCGTGCCCTTTTACCCAGAATCTGGGAAAGTGCATGACGTATTGTTAAATAAAGAGCTTAGAATGTGCTTTAAATACTATAAGTAGTCCTCTATATGTAGTATATGTCCTCCCTTTATATGTTGGACTATTATAAATCAGAGTCAAATAATAATAATAAAAAATTATAACATTTTAGAGTGAAATACGCCACATATTTAAGTTTCTTTTTTCCTTTAATAGCTGAACATCAATAAATTAACAACGTTGTTATTGTTGTAAAAATATATAATGATCAATGAAAAACTTAAGGGTTTGAAAAAGTTGTAACTTGTTTATTCTCGATCTTTTGTGAATGTGTGTGTGTAGGTTAAAGGGACACCTTTGGAGATTAAAAGGGTTATGATGATATCCAGCAACCAGTAAAATTCTTAGGTTTTTCTATTCCAGTAAAAAATAAATTATTTAGATTGTATAGAAATGCTAGCAATATTTTAAGGTCAGAGTATCCCTAGTGATTACAAGATTGGGAGTTTACCTCATACAGTGCTTAAAAAGATTTCTAATGTATGTAACTGACAATTATTACTACTTCCGAATTGCAGGATAAGATAGAAGAATAAATGAATGATCATATTATTATTAATATTAACCTAATCCATATGATTAAAATCAAGAAAATAAAAATACTACAGAATGAATAGAAAAAAAAATAATTTAAATAATGAATGATATCTAAATTTTGTATGTTGAATATATTCTTTATTCATATTAGTTATATTTGCAATCAATTAAATATGATTTCCAATAATCTAAAATGTTTACACAAATAATATTTTCTAAAAAAGACATACCTAAAAAAGTCATCAGCAGAAAATAAAATTAAGTTCTAAATTAATACATAAACCACATCTTAAGTTTATTGTTTCCTTAATATTTCAATCTATCACTAACACACTCAAATTATTTTAAAATTGGAATAAATTGAGATAAAACAGCAACAGTGAGCATATATCTCAAAGCGTCAAATCAAGTCAATTACTTTAAATTTTTTAATAGCTTAGGAAATAGTGAAATAGTACCGAATCAGATATTTAAATATATAACAACCTGACATAAAATAAAAATTATTTTTGAAAAAAAAAGTGCAAAATGACAACTAAATAACTGTAACTTAATAACTAATGTAACAGCAATTAATGTAATAACAGTAACAAATTTTTTCAAAATACAATAATAGAAATGTGCTAATTTCACTGCAAGTATATTTCTTCTGAAGAGACATTAAAATTGACATAATATGTAATAAATTCATGAATTAAATATTTTAAACTTAAGTTATTCAGGGAAGATTTAAAAAAAAAAAGAACGCAATGGATATGCTTGCATACAACAAACTTAAATTATTCATTACAATATTAAAAATTATTAAAATAGTTCAAAAGAGATCATGACACTCGAAAGTTATAAAAGAATTTTTTTTTTTTTTTTTTTCTTTTTTTTTTTTTTTTCTAAATGACCATTAAGTGAAGTTTCTAAACTCGTGTTGATTGATTACCTCTTAAAAATTTTAACAAGAAAAGAAAAAGAATAGTTACAAAACAGGAAATTTGAGTGAGTATACACCAACAATATTCAATTTGCCGCCAGCAAAGAGTGAATTTTTATTAACTATGAGGCATTTTTTTCCCCCTCCACCTTGTAAAAAAAAATCCTTAACAGTAGGCGGAGTTGAGAACGTCACGACTTATGTACACAACTAAAGGTGTGGCCCTGTGCTGAAGAGGTATTCAATTCATAAATCATTTCGGCAGTACCGTTCCAACCTCCACATGAATAAGCACAACGGAAGATCTGGGCATTTTTTGGGTGCTTTTTTTCGTTTCTTGAGTACACACACCCTGGACCACTCCGCCTTTACGTCGTAGTGCTTATCACCCACTTATACCGGTAGGCATCATGATGAATAGGGCAGTGGATTTGGTTTCTACTTCAAACATACTCTGCTCTTCAAGTGGATCTAACACCCGATATAAAACTTGTTTCTTTTCTTTTCCCCTCGCCTCTCTTCCACCCTCCCCTCTATTTTTTATTCTGAGTATAACGGGTTAGTCAAGTTCATGATAGTCGAAAAATCTTAAAAGACATTGGAATCAGTGGGTCTCGATTTTAAGCACCTCGTAAAGTTAATCGAAAGTATTATTTTGCTCCCTTTGTTTTACGTCAACATAATGGTAGTCAATCAAAATTATTCTTATATATTTATCTCATACATAGTAAAGGTTTTATGACACAATACTTCAATTAATCAATCAGGGTTTGCATAACAATATAACTATGTCAAATTCTCTTTTTCTCCAGTGTGGGAGCGCTACGTAATGCTTAATCTCCTTCATATTTAGCTCGTTAACCCATTTGAGTTTGTTAGGCACATTATAATGGGAACACAAAGTTGTCACCATAACATGGAAGAACACTCCTAAGCTGAGGAGTTTGAGACCTCTACACAACCCTCAGTTTACAAAAACGAAGGTATTGCTTTTTGCAGAGTACCTGAAGAGTAAAATTTTCGTACCTCCAGTTACAGAATTAAGAATTTAAAAATTTCTTCAAAAAGGAATTCACATTTAAGTGAATTTAAAAGGAATAATTAAGACTGAGTTTACTTGCTCAGGAAAAAGTTTTAAAAACTATCAAATTTAAAATTAATAAACAAAAATTTAAGTTAGAAAATAATAAAAATTTAAATTTTATAAATAAATGAATTAAGATTAAGATAGAAATTAATTTAATTTAGAAATAAAATCGACCTTTGCTCTTTGTAGAGAATTTTAACTCTAGGGGTGGGTTACAAGAGGTAGTGGGAAAAAGAAAACAAGTTTAACATGCTCGTATTCGGCACAGATACGGATACTTTTGACGGTGTAAATCCGATTTAATAACCCTCAAGCCATTCGAAGCCATCTCTTATTATAAATTACAAAAAGTTATCTACAATTAATTATATAAGTTGGAAATGAAATTAAACCAGTTATATTCATTATGAATAGCATATTTTTTTTTTTAACCATCTGCTTCAATCCATTAAAAAAAAAAAAAAATCTTTGTGCTAATAATGTTGATTGAAAATTTTTTGAAACGATTAATGCGTAAACTTAATGTATAAAGATAACATAATTTGATTTCATAGCCTAGCTTTACCAAATAAATGGACTATTATTACCCATGCATCAATTTCTCTATTTCAAATACAAGATGTGTTGAATCTTTTTAGAGAATAATTTATTTTAAAATGATGTTATTTTAGAAATAATATAAGAATAATTTATTTTAAAATTTTAAATTTAATAAACTCAACTACAGAAATTTATCTATTGTCAATATTTATACAATATAAAGAAATAAAGCATATGGGGCGATAAAAGCGTTTTTAGTTGCATCGTAAACCCATGTTTTATTTTTCATATCTATATTAATATAATATAAGCGATCGTGATATGAACATTTAGAGAAATTTAAAATTAATATGAAAATTTAAAGGAAAAACATCAAATCATTTATGTTGCTTGCTTTTACATTATATAAAACTTAAAATGCCAGTTCTTGCAATTCCAATTTTTTAATTTAATTTCATGAAACTGTCTTTCTATATATTTTACATCGAAAACGCCTAAATTGAGATATTGTATAATTTACGAGAATCATTTCTTATCCAATGTCTATTTACAATTTTTAAAGACAATTTGAATAATAAATTGCTATGATTTTAATCGAAAGAACCTGAAACTGCTCTTAATAATTAGGCCACTCAATATTAATTTCGACCATCATACTATACAATTGATTAAATGTGCAATGTGGCCATCGAAGTTGGAAGGAAGGAAGCAATTAAAACCGAAGAGTGGGCGTAAAAACGATTTGAATAACGTCATGATATGCCACTACATTCGTCCAACCCAATGTGGTACGAAACCCGCTCATTTCGTAGTCTAACAGACCGCGTTAATTTCCGGAGAAACAATTCTCTACCTGAAGAGGAAATGAAACTTCCACCTAATCCCCATAAAAAAAGGTACCGATTAACAACAAAAAGATTTTGCTTTTTTTATATATCGGGGGCCATACAAAAACTGATTTTAAAAACAACAGGAGATAAATAGAAAAGGATTAATACTATGAAATGAATCAATGTTTATAATTTTTAACTTTTACAATAAAAGAAAATATATTATAAAAATATAAATAAAAATTTTTTTAACGTTGTACTTATTATTAGTATTGTGATTTATTTATTTTACTGATGTAGTCACATTAGATTAAATTACTAATTTGGCCATAGACAATTTTCAAAGAATTGTTTGACTATTTATTTTTTAAAACCTAAATAATTGAAAATTAAATGTTATATAATTTAAGTGAAACCGATAATTCATTAAGAGAAATAGGATCAGCTCCAACACAACAAATATAAATGCATAAGATATAAAATAATATTTATATACATGAATTTCAACTTTTATTTTCTAAATTTTTTACTTATTAAGAGAAATAATGATTTTTCAACTTCAAAGAAACGGGATTAAAAATTTTATTGTTTTTCTTTGACCATTTCAATGGCAATATTAAAAGTTGGAAAGATTCCTATGTGAAAATTCTATACTCACACCTGCGAAAATTCTATATTCATATAGATTATGATCATTTCTATTAAGAATTTTCTGCAATGATAAACGATTTCTAAAATGTAAATTTCATACTAAAAAAATACAAGTATTAACAAAAGAAAACCAATTTAATTTTTAATCCAAGGATTGCAAACTTACAAATCCCCTTTTTTTTCCGGGCACAGTAATAGCATTCAATAATTTTTGAAATAAATTTAATGTACTTTATTTTAACATAAACGAGCCTAAAATCTCAAAATGATTCGTCAAATACGTGTTTGGTATTTTAAGTTTACTTAAAATAAATAAAAACCATTTCTCTCTGGGTACACAAGTTTTCATAAATCACATCACCCTTTCAAAATGCAGCAAAACTGTACGAACGGGCAGCGCACGACAAACACCGCGATCCATCAATTAATAGGAAACAGGAAAATCGATTATTTCCCATGTTGGCCCTTTAGGCAGAGGTTCTAAAAAGCTACAATCAGCTCACACGGTGGTGCACGCAATGCGAAAGCGCACGCAAAATCGCAAGGGGTCCGTGTAATACGGGAGGGTGGATGGAAGAGATTCATCCTAACAAGAGGGGGGGATACATATGAACACGCGAATGATTCAGAACTAAATATCTGAAAGGATTGGGTGGGGAAAAAAAAAATAAATAGCGGGATTTAAAACTTAATAATAATTTTTGAAGAATAAATTCCATGAACTTTAGAAATAGTTTTCATTCAATTCCTTCTATTAGCTCACACTCTCCCTATATGTATCTTGTTCAAATTTTCAATCGTTCATAAAATACTTTTTATTCATCCACTTAAGTTCAAATGCATTTTTTTTTTTTTTTTGAACTTGTAATGGATGACACTTGATGTTAATACAGTTTTTTCAAATATTAATTCAGTAATTAATTTTAGTTTTTTTTAGATTTAAGTTGCGTTTATCTAATAACAGATGGCGCCAGATGTAAGAGGAAAATTTTAACTTTATTTGTAACGGACTTTTCTACAATATAGTGAAAAAAAGTAGAAATTGACTTATTTTTTTTTTTTTTTTTTTTTTTAATATTACTACTTGTTCAGAAAGTAGTTTGCAACAAAAATATACAGCTGCATAAAAGAAATATAGCTTTTGCAAACTAAGCTATACATAAATATTTGTTTTTCATACAAATCTATCAAGTGTAAATAGCAAATCGTTTCGCTACACTGGTCTCAAACTGGGAACAGTGGTTCTCAAACTGGGGTCCACAGTCCTTTAAGACAGTAGTTCGTTAACTTTCTTGATTCGTGACACTCAAGTTGAAAAATTTCTAGCGACCCTCAATCAAATTTAAAAAATTTCAATGACATACGATCGATGTGAAAAACAATATATGAAAACAAAATTGCATGTAGTTTATACTTTATTTGCTATAAAATAGTGAGCAGTGGTCCTCAAAGTGGAGTTACCAGTCCCCAGGGGGGCTTATAAAAAAAATTTAGAAAATTGCCGTTTGTTGTTGTCGTATCCCCTGAAGAGTACATGAAAATCAAATATCGTGGTGCTCCTGAATAATATTAGCTATGTTGATTGCCAGCTCGGAGTATAAAAAGGTTAACTTTTGCTATTAATATAGTATATTTTTTCCTATTGTAATTTTTTTTCTTTCCAATACTGTGTAAGTACTACAGTTACTTTTATATAATTTTTAGTTCTTAAGATTTGTAGTTTTAAGATTTTTTTTTTCTAATTTTTAAAATAAAATATTGCATAAATATAACATTGCTTTCATATTTTTTTTTTGCACATCAATGGTGGAGATCGCTTAGTTGAAATTTTGGGCTATTTGTGATATTTACCACGTAACGTTCTTAAGATTCTAAATGATACTGATTATACTTTGGATGTTCTATAATCATAATTAATAGGCTTGTTTAATCTAGCTTCTAATTGGTTAAATAAGTTAATATCTATAGTGTTATCAGTTTAACAATTAAATTGATAAGATGGTATTTTGCAATTAATTATTTTTCTTTTAACAGTTGTTTTACTTTAAGATTTATTTCTATTTTCATACATAAAATTAATCTATTTCTTTTATTTTCACACTGAATAGATTTGAAATCAAATATTTCTTTAAAAACTTCGAAAATTCTTATTGCACCAGGTTTTGAAAAAAAAAAAAAAAAAAAAAATCTCTATAAGAAAAGTAACTCATTAAATTGACAATAAATTATATTGAAATTTTTTAATAATTTTGAAGAAAGAAATTTAATATTTGCTACATATCGTTTACGATAGCATGGAATAAAACTGGGTTTTACGGAGCTGAATATTCACAATGCTTAGATTTTGTACCAAATCCACTCTTTATGTATCTTTATAAAAAAAATATATATATATATAAATATGAAAATTTATAAAAACATTTAATTTTATAATAAGAAACGGTTTGAGGGAAGGCAAAACTATTTTTCATCCAGAACCAGAACCGGTAAATGCAAAAATTTTGACAGCCATTCACGAATGCATTCGAGAATTTATGGAAATAATATTCATACAGAATGCTGATAATGTTATTAATTAATGCACTTATTAATGGTTATTAATGGTCCGAGATTTTATAAATGGTTAAAATAAATATGAAAACATTTAGTACAAAATATTGCCCCTAATATGACGGGAAAGTATTTCAGTAGCAAATAAAAAAAATTTTAAAAAATCGAAATTAAACTAATGGCTAAATATTCGTTACTGCCAAGAGTGAAAAGGAAAAAAAGAAACTAATTAATAAGAAAATTATACATAAAGAGTTTCAAAACATTTTGCAACACAAAAAAATATTCCCAGTTTCGGAAAAGAATCTGCAAAAACTTGAAGCACAATGAGTAAAATTGTTTGAATACCTTTCTTTACAAAACATTTTGTTTAAAAATATTTTGATGATAATTCAATACATATAAAACGTAAAGTGGTTAAATATATTTAATATTTAGCAATATTTAAAATTAATATGAATTTATATAAATATTGCATATTCGGCCGTGCGTATTTCTTAAATCTAATCGTAAAAATGCGAGATAATCTTTAAGGATATTCAGTTCTACGATATATTATATAATTAGTTAAGAATAAACAATTACATTATATTATTATTAATATACAACAGCGAAAGATTTCACTTAAGGAAAATTTCCAACACATTAAAAAAAGGTACTAAAAAAGAAAACAAAAGATAGTAAACAACATAATTTTTTGAAAATGTAAAAAGAAGTTTTAAAAATTTAATGTCCTCCACATCAGATGGTTTGGTTTGTCGCTCTATTTTCATTTTGTGCACACTTTAGACCTAATTAGACCGGGACCTACAGTTTCAAATGGATTCCGAACCACTAATCCACATCAAATGAGATACGAAAAAATACAACGAAAAATATAAATGCCTAAAAAAAAAAAAAAAAAAAAAAAAAAAATCTTTGAAACCGCATCAAATTGGATAACAAAATACAGTTATCCACACTTGAATGTATATAAATCAAAACAACAAAATTCTTAACGAAAAAAATAATAAAATAAGTAGAGGAAAGGTAGTAGATGATGATAAATATAAGATTTCGAAGAGTCCTTTAAAATACCTTTCGAAAAGAAAGATAGCATAGAAGAAATAATATCTCAACTGAGGAGAGATTGGCTTTCCGAGAAAAAATACCAACTTTTACTTTCGAAAATACTAATATTAATTCTGCCAAGCGAAAGAAGAAAAAGAAAAGAAAAAAAATCTCTAAAACTGAAAACTGGCTACTGGAGATCGCCAAAACACCCCTGTATAATAATATCAGCAAATAATACATCTGGCGCGGGGGTGTGGGACAAACAACAAGCGGATTCGTTGGGAAGAATAATAAGCAGACCACAAAGTACAGGGAACCTTACTGAACTGTTGTCCACAACCGGACAAAGAAATTACAGGGTTATTGCGGAAAAAGAGGACGTTGGATACCTGCTCATTAGGTAACGATGGCAGCTCTATCATCCTAATATGCTGTTGCGACCTCCAGGTGGAAATAGAGGGTTGTGGTCGGTGGCGACTCTTAATAGCGTGAGTCGCTGTTTGTCACTCATACCAATCACAGGGATCCCTCATTTCAGGGGGGGGAGAGCATTTTTACTCGAACACCTATCATTTCCAAGATACCAAACGCACGCCTATTTAGATGGAATGGTGCACGCTATTCGAGTGTGAAGAGAAAACGAGTAAGAGAAAATATATGGTGGTAAATTAGATCTCATTTTGGATGAAATATTATGATTTGTTTTCTAATTACAAATTATTTTGATTTTGGTAGCAGGTTTCAGTTTATAGTTTTAAGTAATTAAATAAGTTTTAGTTATATAGTATAAAATATTGCACAGCGAACCCACAAAGGCATTCAAAAAATTTAATGAAAGAAATATTAACCATATAAAAGGTAAGAAAATGTTACTAAAAGTAATCTACAAAAGGTTTAGGAAAGAATTTCAAATATTTCAGATTTAAAAGACAGATTTCAGACAAATTTCAAATAGTTGAAACTAAATGCTAAATAAAAACCTAGCAAGTAAAGGGACGCATAAAAAAAATTATTTCATTTATTCCCAAAAATGTGCATTCAAGTGAATAAAATAATACGAAAATGTTAGAGTAAATGAAAAATTTTGAAGAAAAGAAATTGGAGAGGTATCACAGGTAATTAATAATTATTTTTTAATTTCAACGCATGACACTATACGTTTTCTGAGCGAATTTAATACCACTTTCCATTCAATGGAATTATTTTCTTATTTTTAAATTAAAATGTAATATACTTTAAAATAAAAATATATTAAATAAAACTTAATTTAAAGTGGAAAAACTTGTTTAACTGACATAGGCATACAAGTTTTATATTAATATTTTAAAATTAATATAAAAATATTACAAAACAATAAACAGATAAATCGAGGCATCAAAATCAACACAAAAATAATTACTCATTATAGAAAAACAGAAAACATTATATAATAATTATTTTTAATTTTTAATTATTTTACTACTAATTATTTTTTAATTTGAACGTGTAACACTATTCATATGTCTTCTGAGCGAATTTAATACTAATTTCCATTCAAAGCAATTATTTTTTTATTTTTAAATTAAACTTTAAAATAAAAAACCTATTTAAGGCGGAAAACTTATTTAACTTGAACAGACATGCTAATTTTATATTCATATAAAAATATTACAAAACAATACACAAATAAATCGAGGCATCAAAACCAACACAAAAAATGATTACTCATCATACAAAAAAGAAAGCATTAATTAAAAAAAAAGCATTATCTTAAAACGAGCCCCATGTTAATTTCTTGAAAATCAATTTAAAAGAACTAAATCTCCCTTTGTTTCCACGTAAATACATGGCAGCAAAAGCAAAAAACTCGTATAAAATGTAGATGAAAAGATATCTCAAGAAGCAAGAGCTAATAAACTTCATTTTATGAAACAACTTATCATGGAGCTAACACGAGGCGTCACCCGTTGAGAGGACCGATGCTGTCTACTGACAGATATAAGCTTGGAGGCATTCCAAAAACCGCACAGGCCTCAAACCGTTGATGAATACCCAACGCTTCGGGATCCTACCCAGTGATTAAGCTTAATAAATTTATTATCGCAATAAGTAATTTTACACGTCGTTCAAAAAAGAAAAGGTGTGTGCTCTTGGAAGAAAAGTATGCACATGCTGCCAGAATTGTGTTTAAGGATTCATTTATGTGCATAGAAATCCGGTCATTTAAATACCGGGAAGATTTTTTTTTTTTTTTTTTAATAATAAAAGAGTTTTAAAAACCTGCGACAGGAGAATGAATATGGGTTGATGAATGGGTGCATACTATTAAAAACCGGATTGTAATTATAAGTACAAGCAAATTATTAAATTATTAGGCTAATGCATGATGTGATTGTCATTACCAATTAAGATTGACTTCCAAATGCATTAAAAGCAAAATATAAAATATATTTTTATAATATATATAATCAAAATATAAATATATATTATTTAGTGACAGAAGTTCTGCACGACACCACATTTCGGTGTTTCATTAATAATTTTGAAATCAGTTGAAGTCCACTGATTATCTAAAAAACTGTTTTTCTTAATATTATATTTTCTTTTTTTCTGCAAGAGTAATCGGATAAATTGAGATAAAACAGCTAACGCGAGCATAAATTTCAAAGTCAAACCAAGTTAAAAATACATAAATGCAATATATATTTTTTTCAAATAAAAAAATCAGATAATGATTTGTTACAATCATTTATTGCTCCTTAACTTCAATTGTATCAATAAAATGAAAAGTAATAATACTAATAAAATTGTTTAGTAAAAATTTATCTAAATAAATCCAAAACTTTAGAAACTTATTTTTAAAAAAAACTTTTTTAATTAATAAATAACGAATACATTTTAATTAAGAGCCGATTTATTTTTTAATTACGCATGTTATAGCAAACTGGTTTTCTGATGGAGCGGCAAGATGGCTCGAACGGGCAGAAAAAAACGATATAGGTGGGAAGCACCCGTCAAGATCAATCTCTATCCTAGACCCACTACATCAAATCCCGTCTTTAAAAAAGGGGGCGTTCTATCGGGGGATCTGGATATGCGTGTGGTCCATCAACAAGGCTATTTTTTTTATTACTATTATTTTTCCTCCTCTGCCTTTTGTATGGTTCCTATCTACTTGAATAGCAGTATAGACTACTATAACCCAGGCAGCTGTCTTCATATGACCTTTACATATGACCGCGCGCATGAAAAGCACATCTTCACTGATCGAGATAGACCGTGGTAGAAAAGATGAACGATAGCATGCAGAGAAGATATCAATGTGTTACAGCTTTCATCTATGTTTGTATAGTAATAAAATGTAAAGTTCGAGTAAACATTGTGTTGACAGGATTATTGTGAATTGAGATAAAATATTCCATACATAATTATAAACTTTTCAATTCGTAGATTGAAACCCGCATAGTAATTTTATTTTTTGCACAGCCCAACGATCTACAATGATGAATTGCTTGTTCGGACCAGGTGTAGTACACTCAACTTAGAAAATTTTAACATAGGAATACACTTAAAAAAAAAAAAAAAGTAAAATATTTCATTTCAGTTTTATATTTATAACATAATGTCTAATGGGAAAAATAGGAATGGATTCTTCATGACTGCATTGCAAAAAGCTCAATTTATTATTTGTTCTTGAAGATTCTATAGCATAGGTATATTAAAAATTTTTGCAAAGAAAAAGCAAAATGCATTCAATTTACTTCTCAATAAAAATGATTAAATGCCGGTGAATAAAGAAACTTTTCCATTGAAGCAGTTCTTTAAAAAAATGCTCTTAAACAGAAAATAATAAAACTAAACATTTTCAAAGATCCTTAAAGTTTTTTTTTACTCTTTAATTCATCCTATTTTACCTAAAAATATAAATTTTACTTGCTTGGATTTCATTTTTTATATGAGTGCCAGTTATCATATATAATAAAATATTTCTGTGCTATGGCCAGAATTGAAATATATGGAAAAATTACTTGGTGTTTCATAAAATACTGGGCAAGTTAAAAATAAATGAATGCAGATCGTTGTTCGTTAAGAAGTTTTAGTTTATTAGGATATATTGATTATTTTAATATTTTTCTACCAACCTACACTCAAATATAACGTTTATTTATTCATTATTTATTTTTATACTGTTAAAAATAATTCAGTGCTTATTCACATAACTATAGTAAATAAATTTAAAAACTTTACATATGAATAATTAATCTGGATTTTTGAAATATTATAAAGCTTTTAATTTTATTTTAAAACCTTGTACAATAATGGTGATATAATTTCAATAATAGATTCGAGCCATATTTACAAAATGCTAAACTATAAAATACAAAGCAATCCAACAAGGTAATTAAAATAACCTCTAACAATAAATGTGAAAAATACAAATAAAATGTTCCCTTCCCTATTCTGAAAGGCTTGTTAAAGATGATACATACAACTTAAGTTAAACGAGTATTACTAACTAATTAATTTTTTAATTAAATTCAGTTTGGTATACATGATTGTTAATCATCTGATTCAAGCCTTTTATAAAAGATTAATCACAATAACTCATTAGTTCTTTATAACAATTTTGTCATGGTAGCTAGAAATAAAATTCAATGTAGACATGTTATAAGCTTCATTTACATTTAAATAGATATTTCAAGCCTATTTAAACACTTTATATATTTTTAAAAAATAAATGAATATAATGATAAAAATTTAGGAAATAGTAATGGTTTTATAATTTTCTTTTAATAATTTATTAAAAGAAAATCAGGAAACAATCACTATTTTTTTTATTTTAAATACTACTTAGAAAGTTAATGAATTTTCTACAACGGGCAGTACAAAATTTCTAATAAATTTATAAATTGAAAATTTCTATTAACCTGATTTTAATTAATTTAATTAAAAGAATCATCAATTAGATAAATTACAATAAAAATAAAGTACAATTTGAGACATTCATAGAACTATTCACTCCTTTTTAAAAGCAGACTTTTATTTTTTAATAATTTAAAATTTATTAAAATATTTTAAATTAATATTTTATAAATAAATTATTTATTATATATTTATTAAAAAAACGATCTAAAATCAGTTAATTGTCTAGAAATATCAATTTATCAATTAGAGAGTTATTTTAAAATAAGAAATCAACTATATATATATACTTTAGAAATAAGATTTTTTATTCCCTCTGCCACTTTTACTAACAAATCTTTTACTTCATAACTAGATATGTTTCTCGGCTATAAAATTTTACATTAGCATTTCAAAAATAGAATGTTAAATATTTATATTTTCCAAAACATTTAAAATATTTTTTATAAGTTGCTCTAAAAAGTCTTTTTAAAAATCATTTAATCAAAAATGAATCCAACCCTCAGATGAGTATTAATTTAATTGTATACATACCTTGCAGTCCACTGAAGATGAAAAACTTACTTTTATGTCCCACACAGGTTAATCTATATTTCCTAAATTATGCTAATTCTAATTCTTGTCTATAAATTTCTTTCATTCCCATTCAAACAAAAAAATGTAATTTTTCTTAATTTTATGTAAAATAATTTTTCCCAAACAATGGTAATGAAAACTATGAAAATACTTTTTTCATATTTTCATACATATTTTCTTTTTTAATGTAATGATTTTTTAATTTTTAATGTAATACTTATTTTCTTATTTGATTAAATGATGAAGTCATTTTCACATAATATTCTATCCCAATTGAAATTAACATTAATTTTATATCAATTATCGAATAAATTTCTCCATAAAAGAACCTTAATTCCTAGCAAAATTTTTAATTTAAACTTATTTTGTACACCCATGAAAGTTAAATAATATTTATACTTCAAAATATATTTAAAAAAAACATTTCTAAGAGTTAATATCTTTCTAACAATTTGTTATCTTCATATTTATAAGAGATTAAAATCTTAATAAGTGTCTCAATCATTAACTGCTTTAGTGTAAAGCTTTTATTTTAATTCTTATCTATATACTCAATCGCCTTTTTTCTGCTTTTATAAAAAGACTGGCTTTCTTCTGTATTTTATCCAGATTAATATCCAGATATTGAAGTAAATTATTAAGAATTATTATTGTTTAAAACTGATAATATAAAATTTTATAATTTTCTTACCTCTGGGTCCATCTTTTTATATTCTGTATCATCTTCATCAACTTCAAAAAACATCTCAGCTTGAGTGATGGACAACATCCCTGGTACAACAACACCAGGGGCTATTAATCTGCATTTTGTACTGAAACTGACTGGACCTGTTTTCAAAAATCAAATAAGGTTAGCAATAAAGATCTTTTAATAGTGAAAGAAATTTGTAAATTCTTTTACAAATACAATGTGATGAAATTTAAAATTTAATTAATGCATTTGCAATTGCAAATTAATAAATGCACAGTTTAATTCTTTGGTTAGAAATGCAAAGTAAATGGCGAAAAATTTAAGAACCGAAAGTAATTTTCAAAAAACAAATTTAAAAATTTCTATAACATTACAAAAAAAAATCCCTCCAGTAATTCAAAAACATGCATAAAATAAATAAAAATATCTTTTCATTTTTATTCTTGTCTACACAATTATTTCATAATAAATTTTTTTCACTATTTCCTTTTTTACTGATACATTCTTTAATTTTTTTTTATAACTATAAAATTGTATACAAAATTTAAAACAATACATGTTTAACAAATCAAATTTTTAAATAAATTTCTTAGTTACCTGCTAGTTCAGCATCCAAATCCTTATCATCCCACAAATCACTATCATCTAACAAGTCACTGCTTTGTAAGTGATGCTGCTGTTGCCTACGAGTAATAGCCAAATGTTGATGAAACTCTTCTCGTGCTTGCAAAATTGCATCCTCAGGAGCACCTAAAATTATTTTGAATAATTACAAACATAATTTTTTTTAATAAAAAAGGCATAAAATAAAATAAATGCATCTTGAAATAGTTAATCCTTAAACATAATTTCTGTACACAATATGCAGGAGGAAAATTGTACAAAATCGCAGAGTAACATTTTTTTTTTTTTTTTTTTTTTTTTTTTTTTTTTTTTTGTTATCTGATAATTACTTCTGTTAATTAAATTACTACATTTATTTAGTAAAAATAAAATCTAAACCAAGTTATTAATTTTTATTTTGAAATAATGTTTGGAAAAGTGAGAATAGTAACTAACTAGTTTCCACTTATCTACATCAGGAAGGCATTTGATAAACAAGTTTTTATTTAATTGTGAATATCATATTTGAATAGATCAAATGTTTAAGATTCCAAAAATATACAAAAAAATAGACGAATCAAATATCAATCTTTTTAGTAATGATATCTGAATAAATCATCAAGTTAAATGTATACATATACATTGAATATGCATAGTTTAGTAAGTTTTATTCAATTGCATCTTTTTCAGTCTGATACAGAAAAGTTTGTTTTTTCAATATTAAACAAGCATTATTGTAGATATATCTTGTTAGACAAGAGAACGACTTTGTATTAATATCTTTCTAGAACACAACATTTGATAACACTAGTTAAAAAAAATATTTCATTCCAAAGATTTTTTGACTAATTTTAGTACTTTTATGTTAAAATTAAAAATCAATAAGGTCTTTGTCAATTATGAAATACTTTTAGCTGGCAGTAAAATATATATTTTACACTGCTACTACTTACATCAGAGAAATACTGGTCTAAAAGAAAAGGGGAAAAAACCACCTTTATCTATATCAAAGACTTTGATAAATATTTTTCATGCTAAATTTGAATATCAAAACCATTATTCTAACATGCAAGGACGTTTAACGATTTTTCGTTTTTTACTATATCTTTGGAGGCAATACATGAACACTTTTCAATCATTCAAATTTAATAGATTCATTATTTATTAATTCCTTGATTGGAAGTCTTACAAAAATTCCTTCTTTGATTTTTTGTTTACAAAGTTTTTTTTTTAATCTCTCCATTACAAATGCTCTCATACAAATCATGTCTTTATTAGTATAATCAAAAAGCATAAAAATTAATTTTACAATTATATGCTATGATGCATCTACTTTTAACTTTTAACATAAAAGTATTTCTTACCATGTTCAATAGCTGCTTTGAGAGTAGCTTCTGGATGACTAGAACCATAAGGATTTTGAACAAATCGTTTTCTTCTTCTAGCATCATCTTCCCAAGAATCTAATTTCAAATATTCTCTTGGTGGGATACTTATTTTATTTCCCCAAGCACCATGTTTATTTGTAAGAATATTTAATATTTTTTCAATATTTCTGGATGCTGTAACACTATCTCTACGTCTTGCTGCTGTTATTAAATGATCACACATTTTCTCTTCTTCTTTTCTATCTAATACAGTTTGAGCACACAGGGACTACAGAAAGAAAATAGGAAAAATTAATTAAAGAAAACTTTATAAAAAGAATTTATACACTTAAAATTTTCAAAATGTATTACGTACTTCAAAATCAGCATGTTTCAATACATCATCTGCCCTCATGCGATTTAATATGAATTCGGCTTCATTTGCTACCCTAACAATGTGATCTTTCATTGCATGAGAAAGAAGTCTAAAACATAAAAAAAATATTTTCATATATAAATAACAAATGAATGCTTATTTTAGAAAAACAAAAATTATGATATTCCTCAATTGTCATATTTTCCAATAATGAACACCAATATGAACCGACTAAATTAAATTTGATTAGTGAACATATATGCATCAAACATTATTTACAACATAATGCAATATGTTGGCTACAATAGTTTTCAATAAATCAAATAATAATCAATAGTTTTCAATAAATTAAAATAAAGCAATACAAAATAATTAAGTAAATTGAGTATAATTTAAGAAACATAGCTTTAAAATTGTATAACAAAAAAAACTGAAAGCTATATATATATATATATATATATATAAACAATAATAATCTGGAAGCATACCTTCCTTCATTTATTAGCTCGATGAATGCTAAACCAGCATGTTTTTGCAACGAATTTTGCCATTCTTGAGAGCACAAGAGCATCACAAGTTCCACGACAGATGTACTATTTTTAAATGTACATAATCCTATAATCAAACAAAACATATTTTTAAAATTCTAAATGCTGTACAAATAATTAAAGAAATAAGCTTTTGGTTAAACTAATAAAGAAAATTGTTTTTTGACATTAGGAAATAGTTATTATTTAAAAAAAAAAAGAAATACAAATTTCAAAAGTAGAAAACTCTGATATAATAGAAATGTAATTAGAAAATCTATTAAATAAATTATTTTAAAAATATTTTTAAATAATTTATTTTTAATAATCTAACACTTTTACAATCAAGAGTATATTAGATAACAGTAAGAACATAGTCCTTTCCTAAATGTACAAACTTTATAAAATATGCATAAAATAAACATACCTAACATAAATAAAATATTATAAGCAAAAATACAACAAATTTAAGAAAAGAAAATCTACTTTATTTTAATTTTTTTTAACATATTTAAATTTAAGAAAAGAATCAAGGATATATTTTTTTCCTTTATTTTATATGGGTTTTGGTAAACAAGTATTTATCACTAGTTTAAAATAGGATTTTTTAGAGTAGAGGTATCAGTTAATCAAAAATTAATTAAATTTTGTAACACAGAGATTACTATAATTGATTATTAAATACCTGCACAAAAATTATTTCTATAGATTACCTTTTCCTTCAACGAGCAAATCTTGACCATGAGATCCAACTAAAGTTCTTGACAGAAAAGGTGCGAAGTCCAACATAATTTCTCGCAATAAAGGACACACACTGCCAAGAGCTGATTCAAGTTTTTGAGTTAAGGTGGCTTCTCTCGATAATGATGAACTCAGCATGTGAAAATCATCAGCCGTTCCCAATGAAGTAATATGAAGATCATCAGTACGTGATTGCTGACAACCATCCATTGAATCCAAAGTCCTTGAATATCCATTTTGAGCAAGAGAAGATGTCATAATTGAAGCATCTGAACTGGAAACTCTTGTATCTCCTACAGAAAATGAAGCATCTTCGGGCACAGATGTCAGATTCACCACAGAATCTGCCTCACTATCCCTATCTGCAAGTTCTTCATTAATATGAGAATTATCTTCACCAGCACCATTAACCATAAGCTCCGCTTCTTGTCTGATTCCATGTTCAGCTTTTAATTTTTGGGTTCTGATGACCTAAGAAAGATATAAAAATTATTTTCTGTTTACAAATATCAATGTGCCATGTATGAATTTATTATTAAATAAAGATCAATGGTGTTTCTCTGATTGTATAACAAAAATCACTATTATTTTAACATTTTAATTCTAAAATATAATATTTTTTTGACAGAATGATATTGTTTACAACTGAACATTTACAATCCTTCAGTGTTTTTTAATGAAAAATAACATTACAAATGTGAAATGAGCTGTATTAAAAAAAACAGTATTAAATATCTTGCACATCCTGCTTTTTTTCCACCCTCACCTAAGTTTTTTTTTTTTCTTTTTTTTTTTTTTTCTCTGAATTGACGATTTAAATTCAAAAATCGGAATTTCTATTCACAATACGAATAAAACAACAATAAACAAACAATAGGAGAAACAAAATAGTAATTTATTTCTTACTATTTACTGCTTTCATTTTGAACATTTGCCTTCAAATTTATGTTTATCATTGCTTTTGTAAGCTTGTACTTTGTTTTTAGGAACATAAGGAAATTAATTGACATCGAAATAAAAAATAAATGTTTTTAGTCATGAACACTTGGGGGTATCACACATCCCAAAACAATAGAATCATTACACAAATATTTAAGGCTTTAAAAAGAATTCATATATATGAATACATATTCTGAAATTATACTATAAACATACATGACATTTATCAAGAAAAATAAATTTAACTTGATACCACATATTTATTTTTAATAGTTAATCTGTATGAAAGAAGAATTTTTTATTCAAACTTCAATAAACTGTCACACCATCAATTAGATTTCTAATGATGACAGATATCTAATATAGAAAGTTTTAAATATAATATATATATTCGCCTAACTTAATGAATTCAAAATTAATTCTAAGCAAAATCTAAAGCACTTTTATATAAGAAATAATGTAAGTAACAAATAATTAAAGTAATGTAGGTAAACATTGCATAGAAACTTATATAACAAATAATGCAAAGGATATTTGAATGTAAGGATGTCAAAGATTAAGGAATAAACATTTTTTTATAAAGAAAGTAAAATCATTATGACAAAATTCTTGTGTTAAATAATTATTGCCATTTCTTTAGACATGAAAATACATTAAATTAAAAAATTATCTAAAAACAACACATTAAGTTAAAATAATAGTTTAAATTTCATTGACTAATTAATTTTTTTATTAAAAGATTAATTAATCAATAAGAGATAAATTATGTAAAACAAAACAAATTATACTATATAATAATATTTTGAATAGAAAAATAAGTAAAAAGGTATCTTACTGTAGACACAGGAGCACCAGATGAATGCAAGTGAGCAAGTATGCTAGAATCAGTATCTTCAACAATTATAACTTCATCTTCACCATCTTCCACAGGTGCAGATTCATTTAATTGTCCATTTGTTTTGGAGTCTGATTCAATAGCTAAAATGCAAAAACTTTTATGTTTCAATAATTTTTAGTTTTTTTTAAAAACTTTAAAATTTTACCAATGTACAATTATTGATTACTCTTTATGTATTATTATTAAGTTACATTCTCAAACTCAAAAATAAATTGCAAAAGTCATTGAAGAACATAAACAGATTAAAAACAGCTGGATTTCCAGACCATAATGTAAAAATAAATTGCAGCTACAAAGTTATGGTAAAATCAATAAATAATAATTAAAGAATATAAAATGTTTTCATCTTATACATGTTAATAATTCAAAATGATTTAAAATTTTTAAATAAACATTATGATTTTTACTGTGAACATGATTTTAACATTATATTTTAATGTCATCTCAAATATAAGTGTAGCATGCAGATACATATTAAATATAGAGTTTTATTGCAAATCAAAGCACCAAAATATTTTTTTAAAAAATCAATAAAAATGCACAATATAAATCTGTTATATAAAATAAAATTATATCTACTTTGTTCAATAAAAAAAAAAAATGAAACGTTTAAATTTGGTTAGGAAAATTAGCTAAACACAATCTCAATATTTAAAAAATTACAATTATTAAAAATGAAACATAATAACTTTGAACTTAAAAAAATGAAAGTTGTTAATAGTTTATTATTCCTTTCTACAAAATATACACACCTATATACATTTTACCTGTTTGAGATGCAGATGAGGAAACAGCAGATGTTGTATAATGTGGCATTTCAGAATTTGTTGTTTGTCGAGAGGAAAATGATGATGGAGGCGGAGGTGGCTCCAATATATCACGATATTTTGAGACCATCAGGACAGAAATGAAATAAACAACAGCTAAAGCTAAAAATTGGGCTTGTTTTGTCTCATCCTAATAATGACGAAAGAAGAATCCCATCAAATGTCTAATTGTATTGAATACACAGAAGTATTTTGCACATGAATAAATGTAGTACAAAAAAAAATCTAATTGTGTGGAGATGTTTAATTCATAAAATGAAATTCGTTAAATAAATTAGTAAATAAAAGACCTTTAATAAACAGAAATACATTTAATAAATTTTACTTTCCAAGCACGCTCATTTTGACTTCAATAAATGAATGAAATTATATTATAAATATTTACAAAACTGATATTATAAACTAATTAAGAGAGAAGGCATAGAATAAATTCTCATAAAAACGATTCCATAGTAGATCAAACAGATAGTAAGTACATTTTAAATATTTTTAGTAAAAATATTGTAGTTTTAATATAACTTTATAAAAGAAGTTATGCATGTTTAAATATGTAATATTGGTCTAAAACATATCACTTATAAAATACTTATTGTTTCAATTTAATCAATTACCAATTAAAAAATACATTCGCACTTTCAAGAATGCAATCAGTAATAAATACAATTTGATGTTTTTGGAAAATAAAGCTATAAAGGATAACTTTTTGCCATATTTCCCTACAAAGTTATAACTTGTGAAAATTTTATTGTAAATCCTATGGTATAAACTAAAATGATATTCAATACGAAAATTAAGAAAACAAAATTTGTAAAAATTATTTATATATATATATAATTAAAATACCATAACAAAAAAATAATTAAAACTTACAAATGAATTAAATGTTGTTAAAAATTTAATCAAATTTCTTTTTAATTAAAATAAATAAAACAATGACAGAATGTTTAAAATGGGAACTAAGAAATGAATAATGTATTGATGATTTCAAATTTCTGAATAGGAGAGTACATTAATTTACATAAATCAAATAAAGCAATATTGAAGCTTGATTAAACAGTTTGCTCACCACGTCTCGATAGATGACTGCTCGAAGACGATTAACATCCATATCTTGCAAAAGTTTTTCAGGATCACGAATGGGGCTGCTTTGTCCACCTAAATTTTCGACGATGTTCTGCAAAGAAGAAATTTCTAATAAGTACTATAATAAAACAGAAAACATTATGATAATAAACATTGATAAAATGCTGAAGAAATTGTATCTGCCATAAATAAAAACTAATAATAAAATGCAAATAAAAAAAATTCTTTTGATGGATTATTAAAATATTGTTGAAATGCATTATTATTATTTTTTTAATTAAGAGAAAATCATCAGATATTTATCTATCAATTCAGCTGTTAAAAGAATTTACATCAAAGAAATCCTCAAATATTCAAGCATATATATATTTTTTTTTATAGGTGTTGCAATGAAAACAACCGTACTAACATTTTTTTATTATTATTATTATTCTAATCAAAAAAAAAAAAAAAAAAAAAAAAAAAAAACTTTGTATGAAATACTGACAATAGACATGGGGGGGAATATTTATCTGATATAATATTTATAAAATGCAAAAAAAACCCAGTAATTTTTGCATAATTTGAATTTTGATTTTTGCAGGACTTATTTTAATCGCCATTTAAATGACATATTGGCCAACATACATCATAAATAGTAAAACAAATCTGGATACATATTAAATTCTTATAAAAAATTTCAATTTTTTTTTTTTCAAATTTCATAAATTTCAGACAAAATGAAATTGTTTTTTAAAAAAATTATCTTCTTTTCTATGTATGTTTGCAACTTATACATAAATTATCTACATTTTAAAATAAATATGTATAAAAAAACCTAACTATTATCATTAAAAGTAAATTTTGATGAACCTCATAAAATCTTTATAATATTTAAACTTATAATTTTTTTTTATTCCAATAAGAGTTGTACTTATTCATCAACATTATTAAAATAAATAAATAAGTATCATAGAATGCACCACACAAAAGAAGAGAAATAATAGATTATTTAAATTAGCTCATACAAATAAGTATACCGTCAATTTTAAAATCAATTTATATTCTGCATATGATTTATATCAATTTAAACAAAATATCTCTGCAAATTCTCTGCATATATAGCTCATACTAATATTTAATAAAAAGAAATTATTTGCAGAATTTGATGTAAACTAATAATAATATTTATAATCTTTGAATGAATAAAAAAAAAAAAATCATGAGCAGAATGAACTCTTCATTTTTAAATTTATAAAATGTGCAAATAAACTAAATAGAACAAAATAGCAAATATTCTATAAATACTATATTTATAAAATCAATGAATAAAAAATCCAAAGAGAAAATAATTGAAATTTTTTTTTTTTTTTTTAATAAATTAGATTTTTTTTTTTTTTCCCCATAAGAAGTAACAATATAATTTTAAAAATGTCAGAATTTGTGTATACTTCAGCAAAAAATTTTTATCCAAATTATAAAAAGCTTACAAATAATTATACTTTAGACACTGAATAAGAGTTTGCTCAATTGGAAGGACCACAGTAAGTGAAGTTTATACATAACTTAAAATTACATACAATGATTAATTTAGTATGCAAGGGTCCATTTGAATAACACAGGCCAGAGGCCTAAGTTTTACATAAAATCAATACATTTAAGCCATAAATATTTTAGAAATGCTGTTAAACAATTATATATTTTTTTTACTATTAGACAGAAATGCACTTTCATCAAAATTCAAAGCAAACTATTGAATAAAAACAAATATTTAGAAACATAATTTAAAAATTTTAACTTTTCCATTCATTCATGTAACATCGAAAGATTGTATTAATAAAAAATATACATACACAAAAATCAAGTGTATATAATTTAAAAGAATAAGTATAATAAAAATTAATATAATTTTTTTGTAAAAGCAAATAAAAAGCACATAAACACACATAAAAAGCAGAAGCATTTCATACAAAATCAACCTTGGCTGATGGCTGAACCCCACCAATCAGCGCTTGAATTGGAGAAGGACGGGAGTCTCGAGACATACTGGAACTTGGATGAGGAGTCACAGGAGTTTGTGGAAGGCTCCTTTCTCGACATTCCAAACAATTTCGCACAGCAGAAGTACAAACTGTAAGTGAAAACAAATTCAATAGTTTTAAAAACATTTTATAAATTGAGCCACTCATAAACCAAATGGATTTCTCCAAATAATATATAGATAATTTTAAAAATTTGTATAAATGCTTTTTTTCTTTTTAATTTCTAAAAAATATAAATTAAAACAAACACTGTAGAATGTATTACGTACATGTTTTAATACAAAAAATTCATTATTGCAAATTTTCACAATAGGCTTTAGATGAACTACTAAAATTTATTTATAATTGTAATTTTATTGTTAGCTAGGATTAGATTTCAATATATTAATGCAAAATCATTAATATAAATATATTCTTTTTCATTAGATGTTTTAAAGATTTTGTACTATCAATTTTTCCTTTGATAGAAACTATGTTGAACAGGAAGAATGTATTTCGATATTTGTCTTGTTTTTTTTTTTCTTTTGTTACATTTTTGTTTCAAATCTAAAATAAAAATAAAAAAAAGCTGATGAACATATTTGAGAAAAAGCGCATATATTTCTGACACTGATTCTTCTTTAAAATCAAATTTAAATTTTATCGCATGATTTTTTCTTACTTTTCTAAATTTATCAAATGCTTTTTTAAGGCCAATTTATTAACAATCTCCGTAACTATAGTGGAATTCTAATGATCTTGTATGGAAAAATTCCAAGGAATCAGTTTAATTATATATATTACTGGTTTGTATATAGTACTATTTTATTATAAATTCAATTCTAAATTGTTTTAAGATGTATTGTGCATTTGATTATGTTTTTTTACATACATTTAGTTACATTTTTGAAACTATTTTTTAGACTTTGGAATTAATCAATTCATTTCTGAATAAAATCATTTATTATTCATAAATAATAAATGCACTAAAATAATTTGTCATTCAGTAATGTTAAATCTAAATATATAAAAAAAGCTATCAATCAACTACTTTAATATTAAATTATAAAAATAATTCTCTATATGAAGTAAATCTCTATGGAATGTGAATGGCTTAATTTATATGCCTTTCACATGCCAAATGACAATTACAGCTATTAATTGCCATTGGCTAAAATCATAATTATTTTTTAGTGAAATTAAACTAGAAGAACATTATAATTAAATACAACTAAAAAACTACAATAAAGTAATAAAATAAAATTTTATTATAATAGTTGCATTAAAAAGTAAACCTGGCTTACCTAATCTTAAGCACTGCCTCAATATTCCACCACTCGACATATTTTTCTCAGCTTCCAACTCACTAAAACTTAAAGAAGATGCAAAGACTAGAACATCAGTCATATTTACAAGACGCTGTAAAAATGCAACAGCAACTTCAATTGACATTCCTTGAGTTGGTTCAATCACATCCAGTTCATGCTAAAAGAATTAAATTACAAAATAAAAATAGAATCAAGCAAGCTGATCAAATAAAATAACAAAAATATAATTCATAATATAAAACACTCTATAAAAAGCATTAGTATTTAAAACTGTAAAATTAAATATTTGGTGATTTTTAGAATATTAGTAAAATTTAAATATCTATAACAATGTGACATAATACAAATTTTCAAAGGCTAAAAAAGTTTATATTTGATAAATTCTTAAAATATTTACTTACATTAGGAGATGTAGCAGAAGCCAACAAAGGTAATAGACCACCACAAGCTATAATAATATTATCTGCCACTTGAGAAATTAAGTGGACAGTATTTATTACAAATATTGCATTTTCACCACTATTCACAAAGTCTATCACAGTTTTTGTAGTATGGCTAAATATCAAAACAAAAATACATTAATTTCATTTATAATAAGAAGCATTAATAAATCACATTTTTTAAAAATGTATTACATGTACTTCGACACACACACACATATAAATACAATTTTAGATTTTTATTAATTAAATATCATACAATAGTTTTAATAACATATACTAATACATAAACATAATAATTACCTTCTCCAAACCTGAATATCTGTTTCCAAAGAAAACAGTAAATCAGACAATAATCTCTGATGTATGGGTGACCATCTAAATTCAGGTATTCGAAAAGGAGGCCTTGTAGGTCCAGAATTAAACATCTGCCTACTATTTCCACTTGACTTTTGACTCATAGACATTGATTTAGGTCTCTGAATCTGATTAGTAGTTTGTTTGCGAGGCATAATCACACTTCTTGTGCGCCTTGATGGAGCTACATCAGGTTCTAATGGGGGTACATTTTGATTAATAGCCTCTGAAACACTTTCACTGTTAATTGTTGCAACAGTTTGGTCTGGAGATCCTAGTGATCCCGTTTCAGAACTACCTTTAGGAGAAGGGGATGCATCTTGATTTAAAATTTGTCCATCAGTCCTATCACCTCCTGCTTCAGCCATTAACCTTCTCTCTTTCTCTAATTGCCCTTCGATAGTACTTATTCCAGTTGGCTTTTCCATCTCTTCCTCTTCGTCTTCTCTTTTTTTGAATGGTGAAGGTTCTTCAGTTTCTTTGTTTTCAAACACATCTGTGTCTTTGTCATCAGTTGAAGTAGTTGATTCAACTTGAGAAATGGGAGATGTCTTTGGTGATGCAGAAGCTGGAGATTCTGTTTGAAAATTACTTTCAGAAGAGTTTGGTAATTTTTTAGAGTCTTGATTAACAACAGCCACATTTTCAATCTTAACAGGAGTAACATTATCAGTTACTACTTGTTCAGGTTCTGCAGATGATGCATTTTCTGTAAGCAAAGTGGCATCTTCATTTTCATTAATTATTATATTAGAATCTCCATCGTTTTCTTTTATTGGAGAATCTATAATTTTTTCAAAGTCACTTTCAGGTTCCACTATTTCATTTGATGCCTCATTTAAAAGAGTTTCAGTATCAGTTGAAACTTCTTGAGCAGTCTTTTCAAGTACAGGAGATAACGTAGGACTGTTTTCAATAGCATCTACATTAGCAATTGTCTGATTTTCAGGTTCAGCTTGATTTAGATCTTCATTATTTTGAACATGTTCATCTTGAGAAAATGTTTCACTTTCTATGATGTTATTTTGTTCATTGATATCCGGTACACAATCTTGAGAGCAAGTTCCTGTATATTCTTCTTTGATCTCAGTTTTGTTATCTGAAGATGCAGAAGTATCAATAACATCTTCGGTAACTTCTTCAATAGCTGTATTTTGATTACTTTCTTCACTTATAGGAATATCGTATTTTGGACATTGTAATTCTGTTGATGGTTTGGGGGATTCATAAATTTGTTCAGGTGAAACATCAACAGTTGAAGATTGTGAATCATTAAGATTGCCTTCACTATCATTATTAAAAATTTCTTCAGGTTTACTATCTTCTTGTGAAATGCAACTCTCATCTATAATTTGTATAGTCTTATCTTCTTCTAAATTGTCAAATTGAGAAGTTCCTATATCTTCATTGTACTCCACTGCATCACTAAAAGGTGAACTTTCATAAGAAATGTGTTCCATGTCTTCAAATGATTTGATGGGTTGTTCATCATCCAATATTTCATTGGGTATTTCATCTGGAGATTTTTCTGTGGCAGCACTTTCATCATCCAAACACAATTCATTTTCATAAATCAATTCATCATCAGCTATCGTTTTTCCTTTTGAATCATCAGTAACAGAAAGAGAAAGAAAACCTGAATCACTTGGAGAATTAGTTTGAGGATTTTCTGTATCTATTTTGGCAACATTATCGGGTTCCAGATTAATCTCTTGTGTGTGATGCAAGTTGTTGCTTTCTTCCACAATAGCTGTTTTGTCAATGTTACATGCTTCTACTTCTTCATCAGCATCAAGAGTTTGAACAGGAAGAGGTTCTACCATGCCACCTTCTTGAGATTCAACAGGAACAGGTCTATGGTCATCAGCAGTTAACAATGCTTCACATAAACTGCTGTTGTAATTTGGTTGGTTCATTCCATCATGAACTTCTGGTACTTGAACAGCAGTAGATTTTTCTCTTGAATCATCATTGACAATTGAAATGGAACTTGGAGAAGAGCTTTTTGATGCTTTGTTTGATTCTTCCAGATCTGTAGAATTGGTTCCTTTTTCAAGAGAGGATGGAATTTCAGTGACTGATTTATTATTATCTGTCTTTGAATTTTCATTGGAATCTTTGAGAATGTCAGGTCTGGGTGGATTTACAACATTTAAGGCACGATGGTTGTTATTTTCCAATCCCGAGATTGTGCTGATGGGCTTTTGTTTACGTAAAGCAGGATCTGTTAAATGATCTGATCGCCGTTGTTCATATTGTTCATACATCTGAGAAAACTGCAACTTAAATTCTTCAAAAGAAACCTGAAACATGAAGTTTAAATTGGCTCAAATTGAAAAATATAAAATTGCACATTTATGAATGTATTTAATTATTACAAGTCTACAAAATTTTCAATACCATATAAAGTTATAAAAAAATTTAATACAATGTTTAGCAAATTCAAAAATAAAAATAAAGTTAATGAATAAAACTTACTTTAGAGTGAACAATAGCTAAGGTATCAACCCATACTCTCCAACCTCCATACTCATACTTGATAGCATGATGAAGAAGCATGCGAAAAAGTGAGTACACCATATCAGACAATTTCTGTTCTTCAGCATTTTGAGGGTGAATATAAGCCATAGCTATAAGCCATTCTTGCCATACAGACATTTGTAATACAGTCCTAAATTTAAAAGAGAAGAAAAACAAGTATTGTTACTTATTTATACAATCATCAAGTGCAAATGGTCTAAAATAGCTATGCACAAAAAGTAATCTTTTCTTTTGTAAAAAAAAAAAGTTAAATAAATACTACCCTCTACTATATACCTTCAATACTTTTCTTGATATATAAGATAGTTAAGATTGATATGAAATAAAATAGCTTCACTAACAAAAATTATATAGTAATCTCTCATTATATCAAAGAATATGTAAGCACATTTTTAGAAACAAAAAAAAAGTCTCATAAACAGGGCTTTAAGGTTTTTGTTTTTAATATAAATAAATGCAAATAAAAATTTATGAAAAGTAAATAAGATTATTTCTTCTTAGTTAAAATTTTATATTTTATTTCACAATTCCATTTTATAATTTTGAATTATTGCTATTCCAAACTTAACTAGCATCAGAATCTTAATGGTAAAGCAGTCAATTGTTCTTCTTAGTTTCCTAGCATACACAAAAAGTTACAGTAATATTAAGCCCTTTATTTGTGTTTTCTTTAAATTAATTATATGCAAATGATGATATGCAATGAATGCACTACTAAATTAGTATTATTAGAAGAAAATTTTGCTGGCTAAAAATTAATTAGTTACACCTAAAAAAATATTTCTTAATATTTATAGTTGTTTTAATATAAAAAGCTTGACTTACCTTCTATTTTCTTTATTATTGTTGCATAGCAATGTCATATCAGAAAGAAATAACTTCTTAGTTTCCATAAGCTCTTCACAATGCTTAGATTGACGGATCAGTGTAGCAATAACTTTCAAAATCACTAAATTCACATAATCATAAAAAAAATCATTATAGTTTAGTTATTTAAGCAAGACCAATAAAACTTTTTTTTAAATCAAATTACTTGATGTGCTAACAAATTGCCAATTTTACTTCTACTATTTTGATAATGTTAAATTTAAAAAGTTTTGAGGTAGTTAATTGATAATTTAGGGTAAATCAATTGATAATGTTAGAAATTAAGCTGTATTTCACCATAATAGATATTACAAAGACTTAAAAAAATTTCACTGCACATCTCAGACTAAAGTTACTAAATTTTTTGTTATTTATTTATTAAAGAGTTAACTTTTTTTTTTTTTTTTTTTTTTTTTTTTTAATCATTTTGTCAAAAATTTAATCTTATTGATATCTATTATGATTTTTTGATTGATTGCTTGTTTGCAAAGAAATGACAAGCTGTGTTAGGAATAAAACAGTTGTCATATTTAAAAAAAAAGATGACCAATAAGGAACTATAGTATAAAATTGTTTACTAAATTATATGTTTGATTTTATTACACTTTCAAAAATGGTTAGTGTCGAGAAAAGTCTTACAAATACAAGCCTACATAACATTCATGACAAACATATATACTATATATTTACCATAAATTAACAATTATGGAAAATATACAAATGTAAAAGACATTCAATAAAGATTTCATTTCAAACAGTAACTTATTCTGCAAGTCAAATTTTAATCCTTTAAAATCGCATGAAAACGAGTTCAATTTATTCAAGTATTATTGTATTAACAAAAAAATGAGAAAAAATGATTTTCAAAAATTAATTTGTAGTTAATTTCAATTTGTGGATTTTTAAATTTACTTTTTAGTTCTTCAAACAAAAAAAAAAAAAAATAAATAAATACATTTAAAATTTGATTTTACAATAATGAATAATAATAATGTAATAATGAATGAATAATAAATAATAATATAATAAATTACATACTTGGATTTTCAAGTCTATAATGAGATTCTGGTTCCGGATGCTTTTGATACAGAATCTGGCTTGATACATGCTCTGTTAGTATCTACAAAAATATACATTTAAGTATTTTCACATGATATTAAAAATGTATAAAAATCAATAACTTAAAATAAGAATCTTTATAATACCTCATAAAGGACATTGTATGTTGAAAGAGACACATGATCAGAATGAAGAAGTAATCTATCCGCAAGTAACATGTATAAGTTATGTGGACCCATAACATCATGTTTGCGCCTGAAAAAAGGAAACATATAAAAATACAAACTTATATTTTTGAAGAATTTAATACAATTGCTTTCTATCAATCAAAAGTTTACAACATATATAAAAACATATTTAAAAACAAATGTTAAAGTATGAATATTTTTACTCACTTATGTGTGCTTCTACTTAGAAAATATCCAAGAAGTTTTAATGCTTGCAAACGTATAACTTCATTAGTTGATGCAAGGAGTTTAAATACAGTCCTATTATAAAAGAAAATAGTCAAAATTAATTGAGGTATTATTAAAAAATTTTATCATGTAAAAGCAATATCAAATATATCATAAAATAATTGTAGTTTTCTCAAAGTACATAATTTTACACACTTAAGAAATAAATGTATAAAAAAACTGATAAAACTAAATTACATGATATCATAATAACATATCTAGTATCTGAAATGTAAAATATATGTTCAATTTCTTAATAAAATGGTGATAAAAATATTAAGCTAATTTGAAATTAGCTGACAAATTAAAGGAAAATTTAATTTCAAAAAAATAATAAAAAGACATTTGGAAATATCAAATTTAACGAAAAATGGAGTTTATTAAAATTTAATTTTCCAAAATCTAAAAAAATTATAAAACAAAATTTTTTGAAATGATGAAATCCTGTAGTGCAACACAATAACATACAGGAAATAGCTTTATGATTATTTACTTTATTTAGCAAACTATGTAAACAATGTCAACAAACAAGACTGTAAAGTATCATAAAAATTGAACTGTGAAAACAAAACTGTGAAATTCGATGAGAGATCCTTATCAAGTTGTTCTATTATAATAAAACTTTCAACTATTATTTTTGCTTTCCTTATATTTCATTTAATTATTTTTAAAAATATTTAAAGCAATAACTGAAACCATAATTTACATATATGTTTCTTTTTCCAATTTTTGAGAGACAGCTTCAGTACCCCAGTTTGGAAAATGCTGGTCTGATGGACTAAGGAACTCAAAATGCTGCAATGGATCTGCGAGATGCGGGTTAAAGTCTGGAATAGCTCTCGTATTTAAAGTGTTACTAGAATAAAATAAATAAACATAAAAATCCTACTTTACTGTTGTTATCTACATCTTTAGCTTCCAGTTTGTATTAGGTCTTATTGTACAATGTTTTGTTTTTTTATATTGCAGCAAAAGATAATTTAACTAAAAAATTAAACCAAAATTTAGATTTTAGTTTTGTATTAGCTACTATTTTTACAACTTATATTTGATTGCTATAATATTTTAATTACTTAACATAAATTGTAAACAGCAAAAATGTGATTTTTTTTTTTGTTTTTTTAAACAAAACCTTTTAAATGAGTGAAATATTCAAACTCAGATAAAAAGTTATTAAAAAAAAGACAGTAGATAATATCTTATGTGTTTAAGTTAAATCAGAAAACTATAAAAGTGTGGCTGTGAAAAATTTTTGTAAACTAAGGAATGCACAGACTGTAACAGATTCACTATGGGCTTTTTTAATAAGTGAATGCACAATTATTAAGGCATGTATATGAATTGATTCCTCAAAATAATTTGCCAAAAGAGCATATGAAATTAGAGTTGAGCTAATTACAAAAATTGTGGTTTCAACTTTATAAAAGTCTAATGCTTTAATCAATAGCAGATTCAAAACTTTCTTGAAAACATTGAAATTGAAACATTATGAGAACCTGCAAAAAAATAAATAATAAAAAACATTTATTAAAATTCTATTATTTAGTAAATAAAAAAATTAAATCCTTATTAGGTAATATATTTAAATGAACAACCCTCTTTGGATTAGCAAATACTTGAGAATAAATTCTTTCTGTCATGAATATTAAAAAAATAATGAATAAAAAATAATGAACATCTTCATTGATAAAACTTTATAGTAAGTTTAGTGGTTTTCTACAAAGAGCAAAACCAAATAATAGTAAGGCCAATTCATAAATAAATGCCCTGTTATACTTTATTTCCTTTTTATTTTCTTACAGCAACACTTGATAAACATTAAGAAAATTTAAAAAAATATGATACACATATATCTTTTTTGGCAGTGAACCTTTAACTTACATTAAATTTATGTGGTTTTCAGTCTGAATAAGTCTGTGCATCCCTGCTATAAATTAATGAAATCCAATATCTATATATTATGAATGCCTTACAAAAATCAACATTTTGTTATAATTTAATTTGCTGCCAAATATTTAAAATTCAGTGCAATAAAAATTTAAAATTTATATTGAGACATTAAAAATTTCTTTTAAATATTAAAAGTTTTTCCCATACAACAAAAAGAGAAAAAAAAGTAGCAAGATTTCATAAAACAAATACTTGTAGAAGGAAACAAAAGATATTTGGATGAAGCACAGGGATAAGCATGGAAAAAGACTGGAAGTAAAATGACTTGCGATATTCAGTAGAAAAAAAAAATAAAAGCAATCTTCAGAAATGGAAAAAGAACATAGTGCATGAACAAGTAGTCTCAAAAACAACGAATAAATTATAATTATACAAGAATCAGATCTTCAAAATCTTTTCTTTTTTGTTTCCCCAAAATGAAGTATTAATACACAATCTGTTCAAATTAGACAATATAAGATAATACACAAATTTATTCAAATTTTATGATATATGTTTATTATTGACATAAAAATGTTTCCTACAATAAAAATAAAATTTTCTTTAGACTATTATTTTAAGTATTACATGAATGTGTTTAAAAAGGATTTGCATTTTTAATGTATTAACTATATAATAAATATGACAAATAAAAACATACATATTTTTCAGATCTACTGAAATGTTTCAGGTTTATTTCAGAAAGAATACATTTAAAAGTTCATCCAACTGAATTTTATTTGGTGAATTAATTATTATATTACATTTCTCCTTGAAAATAATTACCGTCAAATAATATTATTCAGTAGTTTAAAAATACAAAACATTTTCAGAAGAATTATGTTCAGTGAGTTTTAAGTGTAGTTTCGTATGACCTAATTTTAAATATCATTGGCCTACAAAGAATACTCATACTTGGCTATTACGAAAGATTTAATCCTCATTTTCTAATCAAAAAATTTAAGATATTTATTTAGATATTTTGGTTTAAATATTATTTGATGATAAACCATTTATTACTCACAAAAATTAAACTATACACTTAAATAAATAAAATATTCACTGAAAACACTATTATGCATTTGGCGAGAAGCAACACACATTAATTATGCATAAATTAAGGAATATTACAAAAATTGCTCATAAACTTCATAAGGGAATTTTTGTTAAAACAAAGCATAACAAGATCCCCACAACATAAAAACTAATTTTTAGGAGATGATTATGCTCTCATAATTAAGAATATTTATGAAAATAACAAATTACAAGTGACAACTTGATCTAGAAAATATGTTTTTAACTATGATGTGTATTTCAAGTAGCCATATAATAATTTCTTTTAAACTATCATGTTGCTAGTAACTATGATAATGGTCTCACAAACTGATTCAAGTTTGCTGACAATTGCTAGAATTAAAATGTAGAAACACATCTTCCTTGAGCATTTCAAATATGTCTAAATTTGGAGATTACATTGGCTACCACATTCACTTAACTATTTCCAACTGATAGTAATATTCCATGCTGTAGGTACTGCATGCTTCAGTACTATCATTATAAAGAAGCACTTCTTGTCCACGGTTTCTACACAAGAGCTCCTATAAGAATCAAATATTTTGTCTCTACATCTAATAAAGAACATCAAATAAAAGATGTGGTATATGGTAATCTGCACACCTATTTAAAATATTCCCCTTCTGACTTCCTCCAAAAAAAATCTTCCATCATTGCTTGAGGTTCCATGTACACTTCATATCAAAGAAAGTCTACTGCAGACTACATATCCATGAAGAAACCATAAATCTTCGTTGGTTTGCAGTTCAATGAACAAGTCAATGTACTCCTGTTAAACCAACTCTTTTGCAGTAAGAAGTAAACAAATGATGAGCTCTGTGTAATGAGGCCTGCAATGTGACATCTTTTGCAGAAAATAAAACTATTAAGTGGCAGCAACAAAGTAAGACTTGTACTGAATTGAAGTACAGGTATAGTTTTCTTTTCTGTAGTTGCTCTAGGCTGAATCTGACACAAAAAATTGTTGCCAAAATGCAAGACCCACAGAATTTTTAATCTCAGTTTGACATTTATTCTATTTCCAAATACAATAATAATTACCAACCAACAAGATGACTCTGACTTTGAAAGCATTTTAACAACCTGTCAATCTCAACTTTCATTCTAAAATAAACTACAATCTTTTTTATATCATGACATGCCCTGTTTTAATTTCATTTTTATTGTTTCTTTTCTCTCAATTTAAAGAAAACCTTATATTGGTAACATAATAGAAAGGTTTATGTCATTAACAGCAATAAAAGCACATATACAAACACAATGCAAGTATTACACTTGAAAATAATTTTCAAAAGAAGACAAACTTTAAATTCTATCCACAGGTAGCAAAATATTATAATATAGTGAAAGCCTCAGAATATTAATTAAACTTTCATTATACATATTTACAATTACACAATAATTCTAATTTCTTAGTAAAAATATTTATACAAAAAAGCATAACATTTTAATTAAATCCCAACTATTTAATTAATTTTTATGCTATTAAATAATTACATCTTATCTTAAATAACTATACTGCATAAAAATAATGTTTTTTTTTCATTTAAAATAAGCATCTAAGTAAATTTTTAAAGTAAATAATTGTACTTCAACATTTCTAAAATTATTTTTAAAAACAATAGTAAACACTTATTGCAACAAATAATTGAATTGAAGAATATTTAATAATTAAAATAAAATAAAATTCAAGTCAAAACTATTTTATAAATTGCTGTACATTTTTAAATACTTATATTGAGAATTTGAGACAAAAATTTTATTTTAAATAAATATATTTTTGGAAATTATTCTTAGTTGCACATTGGAAATTTTTTCGTTTTCCAATATTTCAGAACTGCAAGCAAAAATAATAATAAATATTTTTCAATCAATTCTGTAGTGCAATAAACATGTGTTTTTTCCCCCAATGTAAATGAAATTAAATATGATTTTTAAAGAACACAGTTAGAATTGTTTTTAAACTAACATAATTTGCATTTTTTTTTTTAATTTTCAGAAAGATTATTATCGTTGTTATAATGATGTTAAAGCAGAACTTGCAATTGAAAATATTTCATCATTTGATATCCCTGTTAATTAAAAGTACTTGAAGAAATTTTCCATAATATTTGACAGCTAAAAACTATTTTAGAAGATCCTAAAATAACATTTTACTTACCTAATTCCATTTTTAATATCAAAAGCTGGAACCATAGAGGCCGGATGCTCTGACATGAGTGACATTAACATTTGAAGAACATCATGAAGATTTTCATCCTTAAAATTTGAAAAATAGTGAATTATTATTAAGAAAATTAAAATTAAATTCCTTATCATTTTAATATTTGTTCACACATAAAAATGTGATTACAAATGAACACATATAATATGGAAATAAACAAAACAATAATTAAATTTTAAATAAGCAATTTTATGAGAGCTTTTAATAAGAAAAGCCAAATAGTGAAAAATATTGCATTGTATTTTCATGTATTTAATTTTTTACTATTCAACTATTTAATTTAAAATTTATTCTGTTAGTTTCATAAAAATAGCAAAAGCATCCAATATTATCAAAATATTAAATATTAGTGGGGGTTATTTAAAATTAGAAAAATTAAGAAATAAAATTTATATTACCTCGTGGACGGTAGTCAAATAATTTAATATGCTCTGTAATTCATCTTCTTTGACACCATTTCCTTTCAAAATTAATTGCTTTAAAAACAACAAAATGTATGCTCGAATGGACATTATATCATTTTGACAAGGACGGGGGCCATCTGTAAAAAATAAATTATTATAATAAAATGAGTTTAAAAGTGTAATTAGTAATTAATTAATACTGTAGACAAAAGCACAATTAGTAAAGAATCCAAACAAATACACAAAAGTAAAATTAATAATGAGTTTATGATGGTACATTAACTTTAAATCTTTCCAAAACAAAAATGTTTTAACATGTAGATACAGTAGAACCTCTGTAAGTCAAACTTCAAGGGAGACGCCAAATATTTTGAGTTATAGAGTTTTCGACTTACACGGATTTTGTAAGGAAATATTCGACTTGTAGAGGTTTAGATTCTTTCTGACTTATTTTGAGTTAGGTAAAATAAATAAAAATTCAATTTACAAAGGTAATACACATGTTATTTGCAACTTAAAAGTTATATTATGTACTACAATAAAAAATCAAAATAATTCCAAAACAACTTTAAAATTAAAAATATTATGTATTAAAAAAATAAATTATTTATTTATTTGCTTTAGACAATTTGATCGTTCTCTATCTATCACTAGAGTTAAAATGAAATCAATAGCAATAATAATTATAATATTTATAGAATTGGTTATTCTATTTACTGTATACTCATACATTGTTTTCTAAGAAACAATGACGTGTATTTTCGGCAAATCCTTAAAGTCGGTAACTTATTTTTCTTCGAGCTATAGAGGTAATTAGTTTCAAATGATCGAGTTGTAAAGGTTGTAAAATCGAACATTGCTAATGTTCGAGATACAGAGGTCCAATTTTTTTTTCCCAAGTTACAGAGGGAAAATCTATACCAAAATGGCTTGTGGGGATTGACTAATTATTTCCATATATAGTAATTCGAGTAATGGAGGTTTTGGGGCTTGAAGGGAAGGGAACAAAACATTTTTTCGAGTTGTGGAAGTTTTGAACTTATTGAGGTTCGACTTAAAAAAGTTCTACTGTATATAGAAGAAATTAGTGTAATCATATTACCATAATTTTCTGCTAATAATCCATGGATTTTACACAGAAAGAAATTTCAATGTGTATTATAGGAAGTTTACAATATGTGACCTTTTTATTTTAATTTAAGTTGTCTGTAAAAATTAGTTTTTAAAGTATGAAGCCTACAAACTTCTGTAGATAATACAATGAATTTTTGCACTGAATTATTGACAGTGATGCTAATCCAGGTTTTCATCTCTCTACTAAATAAAAGGATTACAAACTGTTGAAATTTTTTATTAGTTCGTTCAATTTAGAATCAGATACTCCAAAATTTATTTCCCAAGCTTTTAAATAACTCCTTTATTCTCATATGGAGCTTTTTGTTTACTCACTTTTCTATAGAATGTATCCCACATATTTTATATCATTATGCTTTCATAAGTCTTCTCATATAATAATGAATTATGCATCTTCTCTATGATATCATTTTAATAGATAATTTGTAATTTTTAAAATATTACTTTTGTAACAAAGAAGTTATTAAATTTGATAAATCTTATGCTAGTTAATATTATTTACTTTAAATACAAAAATATATTTTATAAGCATTTGGAACATTAAAGCAAATTATGTAGATTGAAATTGCTCAAGAATCATTTTTTAAACTTTATTTTCTTTCCATCTTTTATTTTATTTAATTACATTTTTGAATTTTAAGATATGCAGATTACAAATGCTTTTAATTAAAATTAATTTAACGATAAATGTGGAATATGAATGGCACAAAATTCATTTTTAAAATTGAAAACAAATAATGTGCAAGATATTATGCAATTTAAATTTATTTTAATTAATTAATTAATTTTTTATTAAATTTATTTAAATTTCAATTAAAACTACAAATTCAACTATAACAATAGGAAAAAAATTTTATTGAGATGATTTTCATATTTTACAATAAAATGCCAAAAATGTTTAACCCTATTAATCCAAATGTAATATAAAAATGCTAACAAATTTTTATTAATTACAAAAAAATAGATTAACAATATTTCAAAAATTGATAATAAATAAAGATACTCAAGAATATTTTATTGACAAATTTAAATAAAGGGTAATAAATATCTACCTATCCCTTTGGGAGTAATGCCACTTTTATTTCTTGGATTAACAACCCAATAGTAATACTTTAAAGTATGCATTGTCTGCAAGACAGTGCTGATGCGACGTACATTACTGTAGATTTGAGTATCTGCCAAAAAATCAGTTGCAAGGTATGTAAAGAGCTTTGTTTGAACCTGTGAACAGGAAAAAAAATTTTTAAGAAATTATAGTTTGGTTAGAAAGTAGATAGAAATAAAAAATTTAAAGGTTTTAAAAATTACATTTCCACTTTTACTAAATTTATACTACTATCATACAAATTCATATCCAATTCAATAAATTTCATAGATTATTTACTTTAAATATGATTCTAATTTCAGATTATTCAACAAAAAGTAGCAATATAAGCAAGATTTCTGTTATTTTAATTTTTCTGAATTTATATTTCATAATAATTAATAGTTATTAATATCACAGTCTCTCCTCAGAAGTTTGTATAAATTGACAATTTCTCATTTTCATAATATCTATCATAAACCTAGCTTAGTGAGAGGTTTTTTTTTTATTCCACTATCTTAATTTTTCTCTAATTTATATGATTCACCAAAGACAATACATTTATAATTACCTTTTAGTAAATTCTATTAACTACTTTTGAAGGAAATATTTTAATAACTTTTACCTTGAATAAATAATTATTTAAACAAAGTACTTTATTCAATTTGTTTTTCTGAAAAAAATGATACTAAAATATTTTTTAAGGATTTATAATGAAATAACAACAGAAAACATTTAAATTCTTATATTTCACTTATCCTCAAATATCATCATATACTCCTATATTTTTTAAATAAAGTGATTATTATCAAAATATATAAATGTCTATTATTTTCATATATTTTGTTTACAAAATTTAAGAAAAATCAAATCAAAGTCTTCTTTTAAGTATTATTATTATTTATCAATTTTTTTTTAAATTCAATTACAATATTCTTTCTTTCTTTTGCATAAAAATTATACAGTTCAAATAATTTCTTAGAACTAAAATTTGTTATTATAAACGATATTCATATTGATTACTAACAAATTATAAAATAAGATAATCAAACTTACAACAGTAGGAGTATATATCCAAAGGGCCGGATTGAATAAGATATGGTCGAGCAATTGTTTCAATAGTAATTCACTGTTGCTATTGTTAACTGTGACCAAATACTTTGTGAGGTTTAAAAATGATAGTAATACTTCTTCTGTTATATGATCTCTAGATGCCTAAAAAAAACCCGAAGTTTTACAATTTAATTAAAATTATTCATAAAAACAATTTTAAAAATAGTTTCTAATGATGTTTATATATGATGAAATCAATTTTTACCTTCTGAAGTAAATAGCTAATGACCAGAAAAGCTTTATTCTGAATCATGTGCTGTTGGACGGTAGGAGAATTCTCCACCAAATCACAAACAAAACCAATTATCGTTGCACTGTAAGAAAATTATTTTAACTATAAAGAAAAATTAAAGCAAAATAGTTTTAAAAAATGACATATCTAAATAATTTCGTGAAATTGCAGCTTTGTTAATTCTGCTCATAAAATTAAATTAGAAAACCTAGAAATATACCAAGTTGTTAGCTTTTTCTCTTGATTTTTTGTCTGAGAAATGCCTGTTGGAATGTCCAGTTGTCCCAGTAATGGAAACAAAACCTATAAAAAACAAATTCTTTTAATTTTTCTGTTTAATTTACTTACAAAAATGGACATAAGCAAAAATTAAAAAAAAGGCAAAACTATTTTAACATGTGACCCAGTAATTTATACTATCTTATAATTAAAACGATCCAACATATTTAAATTTAATTCTTACCTGTATTCCTCCAATTGAATTTAGAGTACTGTGGATGGAATATGTAGTAATGGCTTTCACATCCTATTAAAAAAAATTGTAACAATTAAGATTGTTTTTTATGATACAAAAGCTTCTGGAAAAAATTATGAAAAACAAAAAGATCTTACTTGCAACATCAGTGCATGAGGTGTATGGACAAAAAAGGAGATATTTCCTTTTGGAGCAGCTTGCAAACACAGTTGACTATCGGTAGCTACAGGATTATACATGAAGACTATGGCACTTGAAAGTTTACCATCATACAATACCTGAAATAGAATAATAAAAATAAAAGTTTAGCAATAAATACATGATATTTTTTTCATTATTATTTTTTTTTTTACTATTAAAAAATTTCCTTTTAAATAACATATTTTTCTTGATTACAACAGTATTTTATAAATGCAACAAATTAGTATAATATTTTCAAAATAATTTCTTAAAATACGACTTAAACTATTTCCATTTATAAGAAATCACAAAATAATTCAAATTTACATTATGGTAATATCTTTTATGTTGAAATATATAAAATCTTTCTTTTTAAATTAATGTGACAAATTTAAATTTAAAAACATGCGAGAATAATTTCCTTTACTTACCCTTTTTAAGTTTTCAGGTAAGGATGAACTGGCCTCTCCATCAAATCGGAATTGACTCTATAAACAAAATCAATATAGGTTATAATAAAATATATTATAATTTGATTAATTATATTTATATAATTCAAAAAGTATCTGTTTCACTAATGCTTAGATTAATTTGATAACACAGTTGAGTTTAATAAATATATAAATAAACGTTAAACTAATTTTCACAAAATAATATTTCAAATAATTAATAGTTCTACAAATAAATTAATATTATATTGATTCATTGGATAAAATTAAAAATCTTCCTTTAAATATTTGTAAATAATATAATTACATTTAAATCACTAAAAATGATTTATTAAATCATGTTTCATTAAATTCCTACCGTGATAATAAAATGAAAGGACAAAAAATTAAAAACTAATAAAGTGGAACTATTTCCATGTCATATTTTTTATTTAAATTTTAATAAACTATTTTAAATCTATGTAGTAACAACAAATTTTACTTAAAAAGTGAACCTAATTACCTGATATCCTGGACCTAACCTATGGATGGCACATATCTGATGAGTACTAAGAGCTTCACTAAATAGATACATAGCTGACATCTGTCCACAAAATACATGTTCTTCCTCCAATTCAGGAGCAGCACCAATGTAACATTTGTCAAAGGGCTTTAAAAAATTAAAGTCATCAAATAAATAATATAATTTAATAGTATATATTTTATACATAAATGTCAAAATATAAATTCACATTTTTCTTTTTAATTTATTAGAAAACCGCTTGAATATTATATGTTTTTCTTCTACAGTATTTTCTTACAATATATTTTCCTAATGTTCAATATTTTATAATTAAAAGAAAATACTTGTTTTTTAATGACATGACACAAATAAGTTGCTAAAATTTTGTATCTTGCACATCTTATCTCAAAATTAAAAATTTTAAAGATAATTCTTAAAATCGTCAAAATATTAAAGAAAATCATTAATTGATTATGATATTTATAAAATAACAAATCAAGGGGCATACTGACTAACAGATCAATATAATCTTTCATCACACAAAATGACTGAGATACAAAAATTTATATTTATGAATACTTAGATATATATTTCAGCACACAGATATAAGATTTGATTTTAAATGCAATAAATTTTCTTGTAAATAATCACAGCACTGTATAAATCATCATTGCACACACTGCTTTTTTTCGAGTTCTGAAGAAAGAATGCACTATGAAGATAAGAGCAAGATTTAATTACATTACAATTTCTATGCATGAAAAATTGTTTGCTCACTCCAATCCAATAAAAGCATTTTAATTTTATTAGTTAATAAAAATTATAATAAAATGGCTTGAATTTTTCATTTCATGATATTGAAACCCAATTTCATCCTTTACCAAGTAGGAAATTAAAACAAATGTGAAGAGTAAAATTTTACACAAGTATACTCTTATGGGGTTTTTTTTTTTTTTTTAAATCAAATATTACATTAAACAAAGTTTGCTTTTCATAGTAATACTAACCTCACTATTATTTACAAGCCAACTCATTTCAGTAGTTGAAGCCAGCTGCCCATTCACAAAGCATTTGATTTCGCTTTTACTCCAACGATTATAAATATATACAATAGCAATCATGTACCACTAAAAAAAATAAAGTATTTTAACAAGAAAAAAAAACGTATATTTCCATACACCACAATACAAAATTTCAGATAATCTATACACATAATAGAGTAAAATATTAACAATAAAAAATGTATTTTTTAATATTCATGTGCATATTTAAAAAGCATGCAAAATAATTTGGAGAAAAATAATCAATAATATCTAAACAAAATTTTAAAGTACACTAAATCATTTCAATATGCTAAAAACAATTATTCACATCTTGATGTCAGTTACAAAATTAAAATTCAATAAAGTGCTTTTGAAAATTTTGTTATTATTCAAAGGTTTCTAAATGATGATGCAAAAGTTGTAATAATAATAAAAGGCATAATCATAGCCAACCATGATTAGTAAATCTAACTATTTCATTAATATTAAATATATATTCTACATTCAAATCTCAGGAATTTATTATATTTAAAAATTGCTGTACTTGAAGATAAGGGTTAAATGTTGCACAGAATTATTTATAACATTTAAAATTAAACACTCTTATAAAAGACTTGATCAACAGCATTAGTTTTACTTTTAAAACAAAAAATAAAAATAATAAATTATACATACAAAAGTATGTGTATTTAAAAGAAATACATAAAATTCTATTTGTTTTTTCAAATCAGGGCAGGCATTCAGTTTATTAGATTTGATTATAAATTAGTCAGTTTTGAAGGAAAATATAAAGTTTAGATTATATACCAAATAAAAAAAATACCAACCAAATAGCAAATATTTACAAAAATTTAGTAATTGAAAACAAAATATACATCACTTAGGCTGAGATTTCATAAATATAGAACAAACTATACATTACAATACAAAATAATTCATCCAAATGAGCAAGTAATAGTGCTAATGTCAAACAAAATCTATATCCAAATCAAGACTGTTATAATCTAATACAAAGATAGCATGAAATCTTAATATAAATTGACAGGAAATATTTCTATAATGTAAATGTAACATGCAATAACAGAACTAAAAATATGTTATCAATCTGTTTGTTTAGATAAATATAAAGAAGTAATGCTACATATGTATCAGTAAAAGAATGTCTACATATATCTGAAAAATTTTAAACATGATAAAAAGATATTTTGAAAATAATTTTTTTATTTATTTTTTATTAAAAAGCAATGAAAAAGAAGTAAACAAAGAGTAGGTCTATAATTACGATGGCAGAAATACAAATATGTCAGAAAATCAATATAATATTATAAGTTTCATGTATATTATTAGTAGGTGTTGATAAAACTCATTTGTTACATGTGTAACTATTTTAGATAGCTTAAGGATTTAAAAAAATTCAATACAAAATTACTAATTTATATTTTAATTAAGATTTATTATATTTTAATTTTAAAGAAAAATAATACTTACTTTCCTAGGTTGAAACTCATATTTTACACAATGTTGGTACCCTTTTCCTTTCACTTTCATGGATGTGAAAACAAGACAATTTCCAACAAAATGTGCTGAATATCCAACACCTTTTGACGTACGAAAACTATATGAAAGGAAAACCACTCAATTATTCAATAGAATAAAAAAAGAGAAAAATGTAGAGAAATTTATCAGAATCCTTTTTTTTTATAGATAGATTTTAAAATATTTCCTTTAACTGCATTCTAAAGAAGAATAAATATTTTGAAAAACTTCAATTAAAAAAAAATGTGTCTAGATTTTATAAATCATAAAAACAGTGTAACAACTTATTAACATGTATATAAATGACAAATTAAAAAATATTAATACTTAACTATGCACAGCACTACATAAGAATTTATGTAATTAATAGCATTAAATAATAATTCATTAATAACCAAACATAAATAAAGAGCAAAATTAATTCCAATGCACATATGGTATTAAATTAAACTTGTGTTTATTTAATTTTACTAAAATTAGTTACTGCTATGAAAATAATAATAATAATTTTAGTTTGAAATTATTTTTATAAAAAGACTAATTCATTTCATAAAAGTGACTAACCAAAATAAATATGGTTTCTCCCTTTCTATGTTGACACTATTTATTGGATCAAGTCTAAACCAAGTACTAAAGGTCCATCCGTTCTGATACGGCCACCTTGCAAGAGGAGGTAATGCTATTGCCTTTTAAAAAAAAATAATATATTTTATTAGGAAAAATAAAATCTACTATAAACTATTTAATGTCGTTTTCAGATAACAGAATAAAAATAATTAAATTTATTTCATAGAACTTTATATACAAATAAGAAATAGATTTTAGTTTTACTAAGCAATATATATTACACAAGCATCTATTTCTAAAAGATATTAGGAAACTCAAACCAGTAAAAATGCTTTATTATTATTATTATTATTATTATTTTATTTGCAATTTTCTTTTCATGGACCCCATTTCAATAAAATATTAATTTATTTAAAAAATTAATTTTAAGCATACATCAAAGTTGAAGGGTTTTAAAATCAAATCGTTTTTACATCAAAATAGTTAATACTCTGTATTTTATTTCAAAAATCATGACAATTTATATAATTTTTTATTACTGCATTATGCATGAAAGCAGTTATATTGGCTTTTACAATTGACAGTGCTTATTTGGTTGAGAGTTAAAATTGAGACTTTGAATTTTGATTGATGAAAACAGCAGTTTAGATAAATACAACTTCTAGAAATATTTAAAATATGATCGACAAGGTTCTTTAATGTAGGAGAGTTACTATTTCGTTCAAAAACATCAATTGAATAAATGCAAACAATATTAATTACATATATTTGCCATATTTTACTTGTATTATCTAAAAAATTATTTTGAACATAAAGTAAATCTTTACAAAAGCATTTTAAATTATAAAGTTATCAATGAAAAATGTATGTGACAACTAATAAAAATAAAACAAATAAAACAACCCTTAAACTTTTAATAATTTAACTTATCAATCTATTTTAAATAACTAATAAAAAATGAAATTATTTACAAAAAAAATGTAAACAGTAATTTATACTTACAGCACCCTTTTTTCCTGAAAAACTAAAGAAGGTATCAGGGCCATGTCTTTGGGGTAACTGTCTTAATACTGATAATAGTTTTGCAGAATGTCTTGGCTGAAATACAATTATTTTACTTTTTAATATGAGTATTTCATAAATCAATAAAAACCTAATTAAAATTAATAAAGAAAAAATTATTTACAAAATTCATAATTACCCATTTCCCTGTTTCTGCTTTCATACAACCAGACAAAAGCTTAAGCTCTCTAACTGTAATACTATAACTAGCTAAAACTCCTAAAATTTCAATTAAGAGATCTGAAAAGAAAATTTAAAAAACTTTTAAATAAAAATAAACAATACACATAAAACATTAATATAATCTTACATCACTAAGATACAAACAATTTCATTGCAAATGAAGGTGGAAATGTAAGGTTATGAGAATATATACTAGAAATGTTAATTTTATCACTTCATTATCACATAAAATTTACCTAGTAAATTAAATAGATTAAATAAAAATAAGTATATTTAGTAATTTAATTTAAAATTTAAAATGAAAACAATGAAAAAAATTCGAGAAATTAAAATACAGTTATTTTTAACTATTTCATATATAACTGGAAAAAAAATTAAGTTCCTTTGCATAAATCAAAATAAGAAAATAGTTTTAAAATGAAGAAAGAAATATAATAAGATATTATAAGATTTAAAATAAAAAAGTTTTCCTTGAGATATAAAAAAATATAATAATTATATAAATATATATATAATTATTATTATTATTATTATATAAACATATATATATATATATATATCTTTAAAGGAAAAAATATAATGTAACCCTACACAAGAACACTATAAAAATTACACAATAATGATTATGGGTTACTTTAATTTCAAAATATAATAATAATGACAGTATCAAATGCTTTCACAAAATATATTCTAATTGTGATATTTCTAATGATATCTTTTCTCTAAATAAAATCCTCTAAATTCATTTCAAACTCATATTTTATTGTTTGATATTCTTGGAGAACTAAAAAAATTCAAATTTGATTGATCAACACACTTTCTGTTAACTATCAAAATATATGAAAGCTTCAATATTGAAGGTCTGATTCATGCTGTGAACAACAGCCATATTAATGCATATTCTGTTTAAATTACACAATTTTTATAAAGAATTTTTTTAGACATTTTTATAAAATTAAAAAATAAATCCTACCGTAATATAAAAATATTTGTAGCTATATATTAAAAATCATTTCATAATTTAATACTTGTGATTAAAATGATTATTATACTAGTGGTTATTTTATAGCAATTAAATTGGATGATATGTCCAAGCACACATTAAATTTTTTTTTTCTTTTAAAGCATTATCTAGTTATTATTTTCAAGGTATAACTGGAGTTGAACCAGTCACATGTGTTTCGATAATTTTTTTATTTTCATCATAGATATACATCAAATTTAAAATTAGAGAAAGTTTTTTCAATATAAATATTTGGTTTGGCAAAATGTTCTACTGCTATCTGTAAATGTAAGGTTTATTTATTTTTGTAAAACAAAACAAAAAAATATTACAATGTACAAGTCATTATTATTTTTTTCAGATTTTCCTTACTGTTTAATACATTAAATGTTCAGATTAATAATGATATTTATATAATTAAGATTCTAATTCATTACTTTTACATTAAGTTAAAAATTAAAACAATATTCTTACAGGAAAATTATTGTTTTAGAAAATAATGGAGATAATGAAGATTAATTTTCCCCTTTCTTTCCAAATGTATAGATATTTATTTATGATAATTATTAGATTTCAATAAGTCTCAAAATTTTTTTTCAGTTTATTATTTAAAATATTCTAAATTTAAAAAATGATAAAATTTTATAAAAATATGTTTGATCTTAGATACAGATATTAAATCGTCATTTACAAGCATTCTATTTTTTATTTGATCTGTTATGTACAGATTAATATTAATCATATAAAAAGTTCATGAATAAGACATATAAATAGTTTTATATTCAAGATCAACTTAAATAGTTTTTGGTTGATAGCTTTTATAAAACAAATTTGCTTAACATTTAGCTGAGAAGTGCGATTAAAAAAACATATACATATATAAATTGAATTAAATGAATCACAAACGACAATGAAAATTTTTTTGTCCCTTTGAAAAAATAAAGGAAAAAATTAATATCTTTATTAATATAAAAGTTATATCCCATTTGAACTTGTATAATATTTTTAATTTACTTTTTTAAAAATTATAATCAATAAAGGCTAAATTGCTAATTTCTTAAGCAAATTTTTAATTTCTGTATAGTTTGACAAGTTTTAATCATAAATTTAAAAAAAACATTAATTTATACACTTTTTATTTCTGTGATATTTTGGAGATATATTTCCTATCATTTAAAAAAGTGAATCAGTCAATATTTTGCACAATTAATAAATTAATCTCAGTAAATCATCTTTATAGTATAAATTATATAGAATACGTTGTAAATTTATATTTAAAAAAATGCTTACCTGCTACGACCTCTTCAACACAAGATAATCTAGATAGAACATGTTTGATTAGCCCAACATCTGTACAAGCTTGCAGATTGCGAAGACTTTTTCTTAAAATTGCAATAAACACACTCCACACTTCGGCCTGCAAAAGGAAAGAAAATAGTAAAATTCTATAAATCAAAATAACTAATCTTACAAAAATCATTAAATTAAGATTTAAAGAATACCAAGAAGCACCAGAATTAAGGTAATTTGAAGATTAATTAAATTTAATTTAAAAATAATTAAATGTTAATGATTTTTATAATGAAAAAATTAATTACCTGCAAATTGGACGGGCAGTGATCCAACAAATCTAACATATGAACTATATTTTGGGGCTGTTGTATGACAAAATTTAGTTCCATGTCGAATTCTCCCCCAACCAGCTGAAAGAAAAAAAAATTGTGTACCAGTTAAAAAACAGCACAAATTAAAAGAATAAAAATAAATGCATTTATTAAGAATTTATAAAATAGAATGAAGATATTTCACAAGTAAAATTAGATAGCGCTCAAAAGTGACGGACTTTGAAAATGGTGGGTTGAAGTATAGGTTAAATATAATATGAATCCAAATAAGATACACCATCTAAGCATAAAATATAGCAAATGGTGAAAATTAAATACACTACAGTCAATAATGAAAAAACAGCCAAGAGTCTATTTCAATAAATAGATAAAAAATACTAATTTGTAAATTCTAAAGATTAACTGACCAGCCAGAAGGTATACAGATAATACAAATATGATTTTTAAAAAAAAATCAAATATCAATTTTCTGTAAAAATATGAAAACATTGTTTACTTTGGAAAAGTTTCGTTGAGTTAAAATATCAGTGACAATTGAAAACGGATTAAAAAAATCCTAAGAAATATGAAGATTAGGAATATATAATATCGATTTCCTATCTCTATGTAGGTTAAACATTAAATATTGTCCTAAAGATTAATTTTCTCATAAAAATTATAGCTTTTTTTTTCAATTAAAAAAGAACTAATTTAGCGTTTTAATTAAATTTTTTCGTGATTCCCGGTAACACACCAAATAAAAAAGTAACTGATTCAGAGGTTAAAAAAAAAAAAATACACTTTTCATGAGATATTTTTGTAGTAATAAGAAATAACACACACACAAATTTTATATCCCCATGCAGACAAATATTCAGCTCTATATATTAGAAAACAAACATAACTAATAATTAGAAAAACACAAATTATTTACGGCATTATTTTATTAATCTGAAGCAAAAAAAAAAAGAAATGAAAGAAACTATTTTTGAGATAATTATCACCTTAAATATAAAAAAAAAATTTGACATAAAGTAATGATAATTTAAAACTTTAAAGAAATAATCACATCATGCAGACCATCATTTAGATAAAAATTAATACCAAATAATTAAAGGAAAAGAAATATGCTAATTAAAAAAAGAATTAAGTTTAGATGCTTACTATTTCATGCAAATACCGATTGATGCGCTGTTTTTTCATCATTTTAACACTGCTAACTTTTTTCCAATGCAGGATAAAGTTTGAAACTTAAAACAAAGCAGGTACATTTCCGAAGGGAATAAGCATTAGTCAGCTGTCTACGGTTCGCTTCACTTGCGAAACAGAACGAGTATGACCGTAATAAAATAGAAGGCAAATTTAAAATGACAAATGCGTCAAGCTTAAGAAAATGCTTGTTTTAATTCAAGGAAAACAAATTGCATTTAAGATATAAAAAAAATGAGAAAGATGAATCACTATTTCAATTTTACATATAATTAATATAATTTTTAATAATATTAATTCTTTATTTATGTTATAAAAAAAGAGTTTTATAACATTTCGAAGAGATGTTAAAAGTAAAATAAATTTTTGATTACAACGATTTTAAAAGGTGACCATATTTGTTTGCATTAGTAGTATAGATTTTTTTTTTTTTTTAAATATAACATAAATGAATTAATAAAATATTAAATTTAATTTGTAAAACGGTAAAAAAAACCCAGATATTTTCTAATAATATACATAAAAGCATGTAGCGCAGCTTATAATTTAAAAAGTAATAAGCCTCGAGACTCTCACCCAAGAGGACGTATAGCGCAATCGGCGCTGCCGCTGAGAAACGTTTAATTTGTAATCTCTCATCCCGAGAGAAAATATATTCAACGCAACCCTGCATAATAATTATAGCCAACTGAATTTCACCCGGAGAGGAAGTATATTTCGCGCATCCAGAGCGTACCTGGAATATCTTTATATTTGGTTTATTCGTGGAATCCTTCACGAATCTATAACCTATTAAATATCTATAATCCTATTAAATATCTATTAAGTATCTATAATCTATTAAATATTGTATATGTGAGGTGTTTGTGCGTGTGTAAATAAGGCTGTGTGTTCTCAAACCTGTCTTAAGTCTCAACCCAACTACACCCAGGTTCAATCCAGAGTTGATGAAACCCACAACACTACAAACGTGTAATATTTTTCATATATATAGCATATTTATTATATTATATTATTTATATAGCATACAACTTTTCGTTTGATCCAGTTTTAAGATTCTCTTCATTTTCTCTTGGTTTTTTTTTTTTTTTTTTTTTTTTTTTTTTTTAATGAAAATTTAAAATATTAAAAAATTGTTCTTCTAAGTTATTCAAAAAATTGATGAAGTTTTAGAAATTAAGCTAATTATTGGACAATTATTTTTTTCTGAAAGTCAAATCTAGTTAAATCTGAAGAGAGACTTTAAATTGTTGAATTATATACTACTCATAACAAAATAGGAAAAAAATTAATGTAGGAGAATGCAAAAACTAATTTATTAAAATATATGAGGCACTATATAAACAGGTTATTTCCATTTATATAAAAAGATTATTATAACTTATACAAAAAGGGCAATTTCAATATTTCTCCGCACTTTCATTTTAAATCATGGCGGATTTCTCCAAAGGCAGTCTGCAATACTTATTTCCTCTTTGCTACAGATGCTTTCTATAGTATTCGAGAATGTTAATCAGTATTATCTATGTAAAATTATTTTCCCTTAATCATGATCTCACGCTTAATAGATGTTGATAACTTAATGCATAATTAAGCAATCATTTCATTTTTATTAGAGCGTTGCATAATGTGATATCATTTAATCCAGACCAATATAATTTTGTGATGCACAGCTCATTTAAACAGTAATCTAATCACACAAAGGCTCGCATTTCAATAAAATTACATGATCAATTGAACTGTCCAGCACTTTGTACTGTTGGATTCCAAAGGCAATTAGCAGTGCTCTTGTTACGACAGCTCCATAACTGAAGACGGGAAATTGATTTAGGTTGATGCACATGAATAGCAGCATTACCCAAGTCTAAACCAGGGATGGTCAATCCGCGGCCCGCCTTGAACTTTTTTCCGGCCCGTGAGATTTATCACGCTTTTACAAAATATATTTATTTTATAATGGCTAAAGTAGTGAAAACCAATGTATTAAAAAATACATTATTTGTGCATCCATATATTCAAAAATTAAATACCGAAATTATAAGAAAAATTAACTTTGATATAATATTCTATAATATTCTTGTAAATTCTATATAATTCTATATTGTATATACATTGTTAATTCTATAATATTGTTGTAAATTCGCAGAATATTTAAATTATATTCTGCGAACTCATGAGGCGCTCGCATCATGGAACATCTAATATAACAGGTTCTATGTTTCACTTTAAGTGACCTCAGTGACCATTCCTAGATATGCACAGTTGATTGTTGATAGCAGAGCAAACCAGACTCTTAGTGACTCTTCTAATTGATCAAACGCAAAACACGCTCAAACATAACGGACGCAACGTCAATTACGATGTACAAATACCCAAATTGGGATCGATTTGCAAAAGCTAAGTGAAAAAGTGAAGAAACAAATATCGCATTAGTAAAATAAATAATTTTTAATGATTTCATTTTTTTTTATTTCGCACACACACACACACATATATATATATATATTTCATTTTTAGTATTACATATTTCTTTACAATGTGCATTTAGTATCATTTATTATTATATTATATATGTTTACATGTAAGAATAATAGTAAACACGTAAATAATAACTTATGTTTTAATTTTTCACTCCAAAAGAATGTCTATAGTGGGTCTAAATCTAATATAGGGATATATAATATTATAAGCGGCCCGCGGAGTTATGATGCAAGACCGTTTGGGTTGGTCATCTCTGATTTAAACAAACCCCATTTAATCAAAAAAGTTTTTTCTTACACAATATAATTATTTAAAATGTAGTGTTATCCATTATATAATGCAACCAATTATACATTAGCACCTATTATATTTAAAAGCAAATGTTGCAACTTATATGTTATTAAAACTTTCAATTTTAATTTAAATATTAAAATTGGCACGACCGTATTCTAATACATAAAATAATATTAAGAACAAATACTTGCCTTCTGATGATAATAAAACATTGTTATTAATGTTACAAAAATTACGCTAACATTTGTATTGAATAACTCCCTGAAACATAATTAAGCAAGAAAAATTACCATTATTATCTTTTAACTGCTTTGACAAATGCACAGTTCTTTGAAAGCAGCTTTAGGATTTAATTTGTGTTTATCACAGTAATAATGAGCAGGGTAATAATAGCAAAATAATTACTTAGTTTCAAATAACTTTGTAAAAGACATAAATGCTGAAACCAGATTTTATTTTTAAGTAAACAATATATATCTTCATGGAAATTGGCAATAACTTTCTAATTATTACTAAAGCTGTATATTTAAGCATTTTAATTACAACTTTCTAAAATTAAGAGCA